>JAAXYV010000028.1:0-19618 GCA_036851875.1 Novacerus sp. FZ-2019
TACTCAGTTTTGCTTGTTTGGAACATCATGTGATGAGTATTCAATTGGCTCTTTAAGACAGTGTATTAATACTCATCACCATGAGTTCCAAGACCTTTATCCTGATGTAAACATAACCCCAAAATTTCATTTCATGACCCATTTCTGCGATCAGATTTACAATTATGGCCCTTTACGCGGTCAAAGCTGCTTACGTTGGGAATCCCACTATAGTATTTTAAAGCGGAGGAAGTTCAAAAACTTTAAAAATATCGCATTGTCTCTTGCAAATTTTCACCAAAAATGGATAGCACGTTATTTTGTATCTTGTAAAGATACACCGAACCCAAATTTTTTTTCAGAATTGCCATCATATGTTGGACTTGAAAATTCAAGCAAAGCAGAAATTACAGCCCAATTCAGAGTAACTATTGCCGAGAATGTCTTTCCTGAAAACAATTTTTATGTTTGTCAGTCAATTATTCTTAATGGAGTCGAATACAAAAAAACGTTGTGTATTGAAATTACGAATTCTCGTGACGAATATCCTGTATTTGGAACAATTGAATTGCTGATAGTCTGTAATAACAAACACTTCGTAATAGTCCGTCAGTTACTTAAGACCCAATTTATTGAAAACTTATGCGCTTACAGTTTCAAACCTGCACTTCACAAATTAATTGATTTAGAGTCTCTTGTGTGTCCTTTCATTTGTCCAGTCAGAGTTATTCAGGGAAAACACTACATAATTCGAAAGTATACGGGACATCTGGAATATATTTAGCGCATCGTTTAATTAATGTATTATGCATAATATGTATTAAAGTGTGTATATATTAATATGTGAATTAAGTGAGCGTAAGGTTTAAAATTCATTATTTTATACAACAAATATTATACTGTTTAAGTATACATATATATCATTTCATATTCTATTTACTAATTTAACGATTTTGAATTAATAAAATTAATTAGTTGGTATTTAATGCCCCTGAATAGTTAGTAGTCTGTAATAACAAACACTTCATTATATTCCGTCAGTTAATTAAGTCCCAGTGTATTGTAAACTTAAGCCCTTAGTTTTAGACCTGAATTTTATAAATGTGTTGACAATGAATCGTTTGTTCGTTCCTTTATTGTTCTGTTAGATATAAAAGAAATATACAATGTAATTCAAAAGCATAAATGCCATTTAGAACATATTTAGCACAATGTTTAATTAATGTTAGTGGGCGAAAGTTTTTACTAATCTGCTTAAATTATCATACATTATTTACGTATTTAAGATAGACCCAATATTGAAGCAATGTACATAGGAATTTTGAATTCTGCTTACTAAAATCACGAATTTGAATTAATTAAATTAGATTAATTAGTAAGTATAATCAAAATTAAGCTGAAAAAATGGAGGACAAACGAGGTGTGAAGCGTGGATACTGTCAGAATTGTGGCGAGAATGAATGCAAGCAGTATGAGCAAAAAGAAGATGGTGGTTGTGCGTACTGCTTCTGCTCTCCAACCGCTCATGTAAGAACTGTGGAATCAGTTTTACATTCAGCAATCTATCCCGTCTTTGAAGACACCAACGAGAATCCTGGATGTAGTAAAAGCAATATGAGCTTATGTCGATCAAAAAACTGGGCCAAAAAGGGGCAAAAAATTAAAACAGGAATCAAAACTGGCTCCAGAGCAACTTTGCTGAAGGTAAACATTAAAAGTAACTGCAAACTCATCATTCTGAGAAATTGTGTGCATGTATTTATATATTTCGTTTTCTGTTGAAGGCGTGGTCACATTCATAGTATCTTTATTTTTATTAGTCGAAATTCACGATTCCGGTATTCAGCTCAGGATTGAGGGAGGGAATCAAAGAAATCAAATACGCCGGAAAATATTGGGCAGCAATAATTGAGGAATCTGCATCACATTTCATCACCTTTAATCCAGCTAACACCGGAGATTACAGGCAAATCGGATTACTGATGATGCAGAACTACCCTCAGATAGTAATGGATGGACCAACCCCATGGGTAACTTTTGTAATGACACATATATCTGGGGTCAAAGCCTATTTCGATCATTTTTTCAGCAAAGATTCAACAAATGCCTGAGCAAAAAGATTCGAGAAAGAGAATGGCAGAAAGGAACCTGGAAGGTTCCAATGATTGTCAAGGTACCAAGAATTGTGATGGCAGAGACGACTGTGAAACTACCAATCCCAGTGACGGTTCTAAGGATTGTGATACCAGCAATGTACTACAACTGAACAAATATCCAGAACAATGTGAGACCAATAACGCAGACAGTTTATACATGTATATTGAGTAATTTGAATAACGATACCTTAATATTGTTTTCAGTACCTTGAGAACAACAGATGATCAAATAGACATCAAATGCTCGCAAACTCATTCACAGCAAATTGTGAAAAAATTCATGCGGACTGTACCATGTCCAGATACTATCAAACAGCACCTACGGGATTCCGTTAACCATCGCACAAGCCTTCTAAAAAGCATGGATATTTACAGCATATTTCAGCTTTATCCATGTCTCTCAATGCCAGAATATGTAAGTGAATAATTTTTAACTCTATAATTTCTCATTCAACTTGATGTATTCCCTTTTTGACAGATTCAGTACGAGTTAGAAATCCTTGTTGGGTCTGAGAATACAGGGAAGATTCACAGAAACATTAAATTCTTTTGCTCAAAATTGAAAAGTATTGAACTGTGTGAGGTTAGTTTTAACCCCAACTTGTACCCCGTGTATTAATGTGTGGAATTATAATAATAAATTGAAAATGAAAGAATGTGGCCAATGGAAGACTTGAAATACTGGATTCAAAAATACGCTCTTTATTAGCTCTAAAGTTTCCTCCAATGATTAAAATTGCCAAGGTAAAATTCCGAATTGTATTGCCACAACATTATTGTATTCGTGTGAACGATTAATGCTATTTTTATTATTAGGACCAACTGGAGTATTCTGAATTAATTGCAAATGGGCGTGACCGTCGTCCTTATATTGCTGTTCGAAAAGACAAAGAAAATCTTATTAATTAAGCTATCTGTATTTGTGGATTCGAAACTTTCATCGTCGTTGAAGATTCAACTGATGACATTTTATTCACATTCATGGCATTGATATTAATTATTAATATCGACTATCCTAAGAAACATCACACCGTCACTATTCTCAAAAGCTTCACTTTTGGTGAGTCATTCCAGCCAATACTGCCAAAGAAGATCAGTCCTTATGTTAGCAATTACTTCAAATAGAGTTTGTTATTGGGGATGCCGCGAAGTGGAAAATATTATGATTCGACCGAATTTGAATCAGTAGTAACTAATCTTCGACCAGTCAAAGCTTTTCTTGAAGAATCGAAGCGACGCGAAGCATGCGCATTGTGATAACTGCTTATTGAGTCATACGCTAATCCAGTTACAGTCGACACTGTCAGGTGTGTCCAATAATTTTTTCGCAGGTCGAAACTTCGCGGCATCCCTATCTGTTATTTAATTACTCAACTATTAATTTTAAAAATCAATTGCGTTAATAATTTGTATATGGTTGCTTTCATAATGAGGTAATAAAATTATACCAGAGAATATATTTGTGGAAATATTTGTTGAATATTACTATAGAACCGATGGAGCAATTATAGAACGTTTGTAGCAATTCTTTTATTTCTTAATTTATTTGTATTATTTTTCTAAGTCAGTTTATTACGATGTTTTAATGGAATACTTGGTCAAAAATATCTAATCCGGTACCATTCTTTGTTCTAAAGTTGGGAATTTCGTATAGATTTTCTTACATCTTCTTGCGTAATAGATTATAAAAATCAATGACGTGACAGTAAAATAGTACTTCAAAATGTGTTATAGTAAATATTTCTACAGGTTTTATGAATTCCCGATCCAGCATGGAAAGGACATCCTTAGGTTATGGCAAGAACATGAAAAGTACATTCATACAAACATTCAGGAAGATTGACACGGCACCCTTAGAACATCCTCAGTGAATTGAAATGGCATAATCAGAACATTAGTCGTTCTTTGGAATAGCATTGCATCGGCATGGCCAAGGCATCTAAAGTAGTACAGCAAGAACATTGCGACGTCTTTTCACAATGTTCTATTTAACGTTCAACCTCAATGTTCTTACCATGTTCCAATGATTTGCAGTGTAGTAGTAGGTCTTCTTCATAATCTGTATTCTATGTGATGAGGTGGATGTTAATATAATGATGCTCATGCACACGAACCATACCCTACCAAACCAAACGAAAACTACATAGTTAAGTTAAGTCTTCAACTTGACTTGACTCAACTTGACTCAGCACAAAGAATCATCTCTTGAATATAAAAAACCAGCATTTGAAATAAAAATCTTTTCTTCAGATTATCATCATAGCATAATATCATACATTCTCTATCTCATCTATCTATCTATACCCACCAAAGCAAAGTAATGCCCACTACTATTACTGAGCAGTCGCATTATCAAAACTAGAAACTGACGTAGTGACATTAATAGGCATAGCAAGCACTATAGCTACTGAACAATTCTTACAACTATCCAGACGGCACATAATTCGTCAGTTCAGCCAATAGGAGCCATACCGTTCCATGTATTAAGGAGTAGCAGAAAAGAAACCATTGTAGTACTCCTCCATAAGTCTCAATACATGGGAAGGTATAGTTTCTAGAGAGGCTATACTAACGAATTATACGCCATCTGGATACTAATAAGTTAGTAATAAGAATAATAAGAATTCCTTGCTGTCAGGATATAGGTATAGCTCAGCTCGTGCTTACTATAAGTTTCTTGGCTATATGGACACAATGTCGATTTCTGATTTTGGTAAGACAACTGAACATTACTACTATAAAACTCTGCTTTTTAACTCAAGCCTTCTTCCCTATATCATCCTACATGTCTGATTGTGAGTCTCGTTCATGGTGGCCTTTTGGGAAAGATTGCAATCCAATCCAGTCCATCCATCCTACTCCGTTTTAGTTTTGCTTTGTCTTGTGTAGCATTTTCATTCACTTGAGTGAAGTTGACTTGAATTGGTTTTGGCTTGGCTTGGCTTGCCTTGTCTTGTCTTGTCTTCAAACAGACAGTCATGCATGGAAAAAGAAAAATATGTGGAGTGAAGTGGACTGGACTGGACTTGGACTATTGCTGGCAGACGACACATGTGCCCTGCCTACCTAATCCAATCCAATCCACAATCCATCCATCCACCTGCCCTTACTTATACTATGCTCCTAACTTACAGCAGTGAGTAAGTTTCAGTCCTGCCCAGAAAAATTTACAACAACAACAAAATAGGCTAACACACAAAAGGAGAATAGGACACAAGGTGACTTCAATTGAAACTATACACTCGTTGTATCGGTGGTGGTGACATGACATTAGGACAACAAGATAAAATACTTATCACTTATTGCCATGATCTGACTACCCACACATAACATAACATAACAAAACATCACATCACATCACATACCATCACATCACATCACATTATATTTGTACAGAACACAAAACATTATCATTGTTGTGAATAAGAATTGTTATTCTCTCTTTATATACCATTGCAATAATACCAACGCCAAAGTAACAAAGCATGGCAAAGCTTTAAGGCAATCCTAGCCTTTCAATGAAATCTAATATGGAAGGAGACCATTGCATAAATTACGTGGGCATTTGTTTACTGGCCAATTTTTTTAAGTAAGAAATAATGGTTGCTACAGCCATAATAACTGCTTTATTTAACATTCATTATGACCGCTTGCTACATTCCTATTACTTTTGCGTTACATTATACATACATTATACATACATAAATACATATATATATATATTTATTTATATATACCTATATATAAATATATACAGAGTACACGTGGGCCATTTCACACGAAACAACTGATAACATAACTGCTAACAATAACTTAACCAACCATAATATGAAAGAAAGTAAGTCTTTCTTGAGTGTGCTTGTGGTGTCGTATTGCACGACAGAACAGAACAAGGCAGGGGACTTATATTACACTACATGTACACAGTCTTCTATACAATCTATATAGTAGCATACAAATGCGTATATATTACATATAGATAATGATACTGCACAATATGCCCTTACTTGGAATGCAAGGAATGAAGAAAAAAAATCAGAAATGATGGAACTTCCTATTAATAAAACCAAAAATCTCATACAAAGAAAATGTATAAATTATGTCCCACAGGTAATTGCAAATAATGGCTACAAGCATAAGTAGGAGTTGACTTTGAATAACTAACTATTCATTTAACACTAACAAACAACGACAGTATAACAGTTCCTATTCCTGTTTCATCTCCTCAATATTTCACTGCTTAGAAAATAACCAGTTTTTTAGTGCACTACTAATAATCAGCAATCATAATAGCAAGCAGGCTAGATTGTTGATTTTAAACTGCTACACCTATGAATGAATAAACAAAGAAGAGAAGAACAACTGCAGCTAAAATAATGAATTAAAACATAATATATAAACTGCACAGACCACTAGTAATATAGTCTAAAAGCCATTACTATGAGTAAAGAAATACAATCTCACTCAACTAAAAATAAATGTCACCTATACGAGAGAGAAGCGTAAAATTAACATTGACATTGGTTTTTGGCTGCATGACGTTCAAACTAAGTACACTCCTTTCCATCCATGTAGCTTTCCTGCTATGACAAAAATCAACAGTTATAATATAAAAGAATATAATAACATAATATCACTAACTATACCATACCATACCATATCACACTTAGTACAAAGGATAAAAGAATTCTATTCAATTCCCTACAATTTCTCTCATTACTCATATTTCATTCACACCTCACCTATATACGAGGAGAACACATATTTTTCTAAGGTAAAATGTGAATGCAAACATAAATCATTAAATGTCTGATGTTTAAGCTTTCCATTGTATAGTATGGAACTTAAAGGTTAGTGTGCATCTGTTTTTCTAAAATGACAATATATATATAATATATATTATAATATATATATAATCCAACTATACTACTCGATTTTTATATGAGTTTATATTTCGCAACTCTCAATCCTACGAATATTTTTAACTCTTATAAAAATCGAGTAGTATATAATATATATTATACAATTTCAATATATGCATACCTATACTACTAGATTTTTATAAGAGTTTAAATTTTCATACAGATTAGGAGTTATCAAATTTAAACTCTTATAAAAATCGAGCAGTATATATATATTATATATATGTATATGAAATCCTTAATATTTTACTACTTGGTATACATACAAATAATATTTGCCTATATACTTACAAAACCCATGCAAATTAAGTACATCTGTGAATGCCGGAGGAAAGAAACACAGCAAGACAAGTCATCACACTTAAAAAAATGACATTTACAATTACAACTTAATGCGAAACAAGTAAGTATCGATCTTCGGCCCTACCCTAACTTTACATATTACATATATCGTATCTTAAAGATTTGCACATGCATATAAATACATACAACCACATCTGCTCTATAAGTATAAGACAAGACAATTCATGCAATACAGTAATAATACATTTGATTAGTATTAGAGTGTGTAGAAGGCCAAGCCTATAACCCCATACTGTGAGAGAGCAGAGAAAGAGTAATAAGAGTGTGAGAGTCAAAATGTGTGAACGTGCGAGTGTAAAGTTTGAGTATGTTAAAAAAGCTAAGTCAACTAACTAAACTATGATACTACTAAGAGAAGACAGAGAGAGGGTTAAATGTAACACCGTATCAATATCAATAAAAGTTCATAATTAGAACAGAACGAAAAACAGATAAGTTAAAAAGGACGGTATGAAGTACCTAATAATATGTACTATGTGGACGTGTTACTTTGTTACTTACAACAAATTATTTGTGGCTTCACTTTACAATTTAAGATTGCCTTGGCTTCGAACGAAGCGAAATCTTTTTTTCTTCTCACTATTCCATTCAAATGAAATGGTGCAGAATGCAAGAACAGAGCAGACAAGACAAGACAGACAGACTTGCCGACTGAGTAACCGTAAAATCATCAAATTCACTCATCCAGTCACAACACACACAACAATTCCAACACGAAGTTTAAATGCCATGCCCCTTATTTATATTATCCGTAGTAATTATTGCTCTACTTTGAACTTTGTCTATAATGCTCATTCGTCATCATCATCGTAATCATCATTGAATTCACGTTCAACTTACAACTTAAATTTTTCATCTGCGTTGGTTTGGCTTGATGCGATATGATAGTAAAAATATGAATGAAATCTTATAAATCTCACAGATATCAAAATACAATACTATATATAGACAGCAGCAGAGAGCAAGAGAAGAACTCCATTACCTCTAAAGATTAGAGTTCACGTCCAACTTTATCATTTCACTTGAATACACAAGGCAGATTTCTAATCAGAAAATATTATTTTGAATTTTCTCGCAGTAGTACCGGTAGGTACTTGAGTTTACTTAAGTATAGAAAAACTTGTAACAAACCAATTACAATTATACATCACGTCACACACATCTAGTTAGTCAAACTTGAATAAAACAACTATGTGGCTAATTTATTGTAGGTACAACGAACGAGAAAAAACTACAAGCTAATTAAACATCTTACAGCTGACAGCGTATAATGGTTGATGATTGGGTTAACCTTAGCTGAGAAGATTAATAATTAGTAGGATACGGAGAGGTGAAACATGAAATTAGTTTACATGGTGTATTTACAGAGTACACAGGTTCACAAGGAATAAACAAATAAATGTATTTAATGAGACTTACCCTTTGAAAATCGAAGGAGTCATAAGGGACAATTTGTACGTAGTCTACATCATCTGGCTCCATTTTTGATCTTTGAGTTTGACTATTAAAATCCACACCTGGAGATTCTTCACTAATCCTTGAATTTCTGGACTGATCTGGATCAGTGAAATATGGTGCAGGTGCGGTTTTATTGTTGAATATACGATTCCAAGCACCCCCCCACATTCACATAAACTAATTGAATCGATTGGGTAACAAAAAATAAAAAACAAAAACACACAGACGACAAGCTGACGGCTAACATACGAAACAACACAAGCCAGAAAAGTCTGGCCGCAGACCGGGAGCACAGAGGAGGATTAATTTAATAATAATTTCGTATATATTTGCAACTTCAATGTGTATATATATATATAGAGAGAGATAGAGAGAGACGAGACTTGACTTGACTTGATTTGACTTGATTCAGATCGACCAACCTTCTACTCTGGAGTTTAAATCTCTACACTAGTTCTGGTTCACTGCGTCCGATTAACATGGAATGTCAACACAATAAATATATAATTTATACATTACTTCAGCTACATATTATTATTTACTTGATTCACACTTTATTTCAATTTTGATAACAAATACGTCAAGTTTATATTAGTAGATTTATAAAATTTATATCGGGCTTTTGAAGTTCCCACCAGCCGAACAGTTCAGTTGGGCCATTTCCGTTCCAATTATTGCCGTTTCCGAAGCTCAACTTGGTACTTCATGTTGGTTCACTTGATCTTCACACTATGCCTTGGCCCCAAGGCTTAATGACAATTGACAAATCCGTCCAAGTGACTCAAATTTGCACTGAATTTTGCCAGGGTGTTCGAATATCGCGTATGAGTCAAGGCCCTTCATTAAGTAAATTCAACGTGAATAGATGACGTCGCTGTTGCGCTAAAAAGTGAGCACACGTTTTATCATCCTCTATCCATTCTATCCTCTCTTACCCTTTCTTATCCATCCATACCAAACTGAAACGAAGCATCTAGCATAGGCAGTGGCACTCACTCACTCACTACTCACTCTACTACTCACTCCTTTTCTCATACAATAATACAAGTACATATAGCCAACCCAGTCAAGTCAAGTCAAGTCAAAGCCATTACACTATAATATTATACGTCAAGATAAGCTTCTATTCTTCTCGTAGCTTTTACAATTTTTCTTGCCTGCTTGGCTTGGCTGACTCTGATTCTGAGAGTTGACTTGACTTCTCTTCTCCACAGTGCATATGGATGGATAAGAAGATGGATATACTGTTCGTTGGCTTGAGATTGTATTATGGCTCTAAAGGTAGGTATTTAGTAGTACATAGGTAGTGTGTGTGTAGTAGTAGTGTTAGTATTAATGTATTACAGTATAGTAGAAATAGAATAGAATATATATACCTATATACGTAGATGCTTTTAGTTGCAGTACAGTACAAGTACAGTAGTAGTGTAATTCGCATTCGCAAAAGGAGAGCAGACTGAGAACAGAGCTTTAGCTGCAATGCAACAGCCGAAGAAAGCACAAGTCAAGTCAAGTCAATATTATAGTTGCGAAGTTTTGCGATGATGAGAAAAATTGCGAATACCTATGTAAGTACTTGCAATATATATATATATATCAGCTCAACAACGAAACCTAACCTAACATAACCCTAAACTCAGCATTCTGCATAGGCATGAAAGTAAAATAGAAACTATATAGAAACCTGTCCTGTCCGCACAGTCAGTCAGTTCAGTACAGTACTGTACAGTCCAGTCCAGTCACTTTACTCGACTCCGCACAAAGCGAGCCAACCAGACACAGTCGTCTGCCTTATATATATATACCTACATTACTTTATGCGAATCGCGAATGCGAACGCCACGTCCGCCTGCCGCCTCCAAATGCCAAAATAGGCTCTCATAATCGATATTTCTTTGCCAGACACTAAATGCTAAAATAATGACCCAGAACGACGAGCAAAACATTCATGAAACAATGCATTTGCAAATATTATTTGCAACATATATAATAATAATAATATGAAGCTTCTTTTCTTAAAAGTTCCTTCCTTCCTCCCTTACTTCCTTCTTCTTGTACTTCATTGCCTTGCCTTGCATTGTATACTGTTTCGTCTTCTAGGTTATTTCAACTTTAAGTGATATTTTTATACGTATTCCTTGGGTGCTATTATGGCTATGTATAATAATAACAATAACTACAATACAATGCAATATTTAAGTTTAGTTCTAGACAAGACAAGACAGCTTTGTTCATAAGTAGTGGCAGTGGCACTGAGAGAAGGTTCTTATGACTTGGCTCCTTCGCTTGACTGAATCTTGAATGAAGTTTAAGGCCACAGAGAGAGAGAGAAAGAGAGAGAGAGACAGAGAGATGTGAATGTGATTACTAACTATAATCTAAGACAGGATTCTGCATCCCTGAGTTCTTATCTGAGTGAATAAGTTGCCAGCTCATATTATTATTATATGTATAGGTATGTAGATAAAAATATATATATTGCAAATGTGTACCTCAAAAGTCATTACTTGACAATAAAAAATCAAGTTAGTTAAACTGAGTAATTCCAGTGTGAGTCAGGAAATAATACCATTATGTTATGACGCAACGGCAATGAATAATTCTCGCTTTTTATGTATTCTTTCTTATTTTTATGTATACATAAAGCGTATAATATACCTAAGTATCATCAAGAAACAATATGAAGTATGTATATACGTAATGTAACGTAAAACGAGAGCGAAGTAAAAGAAATGCAATTGATAAAGAAGAATGGATAGATTCTCTTATGTACTATCAATCAAGAAAAGGAGACACAACAACGAAACGCAACACAACACTACACCACACACAACCCCCTTTCACCAGAATCATAATGATAAATAAGTACAGAGACACAATAGCAGCATCAAAAGCGGATCAACAAACTTGGTTTCGCAGTGAAGTGAAATGAAGTGAAGCAAAGCTATAATATTATAGCCTCTCCTTCTCCTCTCATTACTATTCATTGCATTCACATTTATAGAGATAATGTATGTGGGTTAAGCTATTAGTCTGCTACTTTTATTTATTATTTATTGAATTCACTAGGTGTACTACTTCAATGAGTATAGGAATAATAATTTGTAGATTGTTATCTGTAATGACATTGACACTGAATTGCAATTGATGCTTAAGATGTTGATGGGGTTGCAGTACAATGTAATAATACTATAATTACGACGAACGATGAAAGTCTGATCAAACGAATTTCATCTCAATCGATTTATGTTGTTGACTGCTTTCTTTTCTGATCTGGTTGATGCTTCCTCCATTGATGTGTTGTATTCTATAATGTAGATTGATGCAGTGCAGTTCAAGACAGGAAACCAATTACTCCTTTTTCGACTCCAAATCTTTGGCTTTCTGCTTCATTCGTGTGATGGCATCCTTGTGGCGCTTGATTTCATCCTCGTGATGACTGATTTCTTCGTCAAGATGTGATTTCAGATTTTTCAATTGCTCCGCTTGCTGAAACAAAGTTTAAAAAAAGTTGAAATAAATACAGTAAATAAATATATAATGCTTTATTAAATGAACGAAATGTTAGTTAGATAAAGTATCTAAGTTTCATAAAATGACTTTAAATAATTCAGCGTTTATAGAGTTAATCCGAAAGTACAAAATGTTTATGTATTATGATTTAACTGCTAGATAACTAAAACTTGGGTGTTTTAAATGCTGTTAAATTGAATCTATTGGTGGAATAATTAATTGAAAATAAAATTGAAAAACAGTACTGAGGCATTTTAGTTATTTGAAGATAACAACTAAATATAGTATTATATAATTAATGCGCTAAGATATAGGATAAATATCATACACTTTGTAAAATCTATAGTAGCTACAATTTGAAACGCAACAATGTATTGAAAGAATTTAAATACCATCTCGGTCGATTTGTACATACGTGTATAAACAAACATACAATTTATCGAAATAGATTGTTCATGATATTACAATTTCTACAATTCGAACGTCACTGCAAATACTAAATAATCAGTTTACTAAACCTATCAATCATTATTGAGATATTACACAAATATTTTCAAATAATAGTACATATTATGACCGTATATTGTGTACATTTAATGTTATTCATCAATCTTTTTTAGTTATTTCAGTTTGAATGAAAATTTTTCACTTTGTTAATTGGCAAACTTTTAATGATAATACTAGTCACTTTAATTAAATAGACCAAAAATTATGTACTATTTTGTCCAAAGGCTATATCTTTAGTTTACTTGTCCTCAGTTTTGTTTGTCTTCCAATTTGTGACCTCACAAGGAATTACCGCTTCGGCGGATATTATGTTGTAATAAATTATTATTACTATTATTAATCATTTTTCAGTTTTATTTTGTCTTTGTTTTTATTTTATAATTACTGCATTATGAGATCTGTGCATCAGAATTTCAATAATTATTTTCAAACGATGAGTGTAAAGTTATTAGTTCTGAGAACGTTACGATATAAATATATAAACGACAGAAATATGGTAAGTAGGTCCTTGGCTATATTTTCCCTCCGCAGTAGTGCTCAGTTTTTGTTGTGTCACATGGGAGAGGAGGCACTTTACAAAAATTACACAAACTTGGTAAAGAAATTAAGCAACTAAATTCCGTGTTAGAAAATATGATTATCCTTTCATTAAAAATGATATCGATGCATGGACTATACTGTGATATGTTTGGAAATCCTTCCCTTAAGTACGACAGTAGTGATGATATTGCTGACAATATTACGCTTATGGAATTACGCAATCAATACCAATTTACAATTGCCGATGTCGGTAGCAATTCAACATTTTGTAAAATGAAAATTGTGCTGTCATTGATTGAATATTCACTGTCACATTTATATTGGGCTAAGCCGGATAAAAATTCAAATAAGACATTGACAGTTGAAACTTACAAGCTTTCTGAAATATTGATCTTCCTGGGCTGCTTCTCGCTTGGCGAAAGCCCCACCGGCTTCACGAATGGCACCACCTTTAGTAGTATCTGAAGAGTACATGGCTCGAAGTGTTCTAGAAAATGTTCAATAATTGAGTATTGATTATCCCATGAAACAGCACTACCTTTAATCAACTTAAATCTTTAGCATCTACGGCTACTTGCTCCTTTCAAATGTGGCTGACGGTTCAAAATTTGCTCAAATCATATTAAAGATTAAACCAGACACTCTAAAAATGTGCGAACCCGCAAAACTATGCACTCAGAACTTACATGCGGACATAAAAAATAAGCTTATCTGTCATCTGTTGTGTTGTGTTCGAATAAGTTCAATACAACATCAAACGTGTTGATTTCATTTTTGTCATTTATTCATACACATAATATTTGCCATTCATAAACATTGAATTGTCTCTCTAGACAATGTAATTAATAAGTAAAGTATGAACCGCGACCTTTTAAGGATAGTTTAAAAGTCTTTATTACTGACACATGGTCTTGAGTATACACATACAACATAGGTGTTTACTTTTCAGAAAAAAAACCATTGGCTCGGGTGGTATTAAAACCATACACAACTCTTACACAATATAAGCAAGACTGTAAATAGCACATATCATTCTAATTAATTTAACTCCAATTTCATTTGTCAGTGTTCGTAGTTATTGTTCAATGCGTCCAGGTGCCAGGTAAAAATATTAAAATGTCATCCACACAAAAAATAGAAACAGTACATTTGAGTTATAAAACAGAAATATTAAACGTCACGTCCACAGTCTGGTTATTTAATTGTCAACCGTCATCCGATCCGTCATCATACTCACGAGCGATTTCAGTGGATTAGAAAATACCGATTAGTATAAGCATCGTCATAATCTTATACAAAATACAAATACAAAAGGTTAACAATCAATAACACAACACTAAATAGACTAGCAACAGATGACAGACGTGATTAATAAATAGTTTAATTAGGTATTCATATACCGACTACTGGTGACAGATTTTTGAATTTTAAGAGTAATAAAATAAAATTTTCTCCTGCAAACTTACAATGACAAGTGAGGCAGGCGACGTAATTGCGGCGCAATTTGGTTAGACATTTTCAAAATTATCAAAATGAATGCAATGCACAAGAGATGAGCTTAGTTGACGGAGTCGAATCGAGAGATGCGAAAATAAACTCCCAGTAGTGGGTATGGTAATAGTATGCGAAGAAGTGAAGTGGTAGTGACTAGTGACTAGCAGTGAGTTATGCCTGAAGTTAGCCCACAATCACCGTGAAGTTAGTGTGCAGTACCAACTTAATGGGACGAAATAGGATTTTTGTGCCGAAATGACTCCGATATAATTAACATGGAAATTCCTTCAGTTTCCTTCAGATATTGACAGTAGCTATCAGATCCTTGACGTGATCATGGGCTATCGATTGAAAAAAAATGGCTGCAGCGAATTGGTTTGTCCTTTTCGAGATATCTGAGGTAAAAGTTTGAGGTGAAGACAGGGTGGTGATCAATATTGTTAACCCATCACTTTAGATAATTCTGGGACAAGTTTGCATGCAATAGATACATTACAATATTCGAAAGCAAAAACGGTCATTCTATTTTTTAACCTAAAATGGACCCCGCACACTAAATATATTTATAGAGATCACTTTGAGTCCGATTGGTCTGAAATTGTGCAAACTGTTCCCTCTTGACTAAGAGTAAATAGGGTCAGCATTTGTACCTCACAGTGACAGAGGTCGTCAAAATATATGTTTTGTGTAAAACAGTCGTTTTGTACGGTAAAGCAAAGCTTCGTTTGAACGAAAGTTTTTTATGGTTAGAACTTGACGTCCGGAACAACTGTTCACTTACCCTAAACCTTCGCCATAGTGTTGATCAGTTCCTGATTCAGTTAACTGGAACTGAAATAAATTTTCAATTTGAGTTTCAGTTCCTCGGAACTGGAATAAAGGCTACATTTAGGAACTGGGCATTGGGTAAGCGGCATTGAAATTGACAAATGCATGCAAACTTTAAAAACTGACATACATTCCATTCAGTTCCTTAGCAGCTCCATAATTGATACCACCTTTAACACGCTAGAGAGACTAGGTCCTTTAATCGCAACTTTAGAAGGAAAAGCCCAGAACATCCTCCAATCTCATAACCCGACTGACAATATGACTGACAATACTGAAGACTTTACTGGGAATGTCAACACAATCACTGCTCAACCTTCTACTCCTTACAACTCAAAACTCAACAAACGATCATACGCAAACATTACTAAACAATACATACCCCCATCAGCTCACGCAAACAGTAACAATTCCTGCATAAATACTACCATGACCAACTCTGTTATAACGGACCTAGCCAAAGAAGATTCTGTCCCCTACACTCTAGTATCCCATAACAGGAAAAAAAAATCTACACGACCGGCCCCGATCATTGGTTCTGGCGCCTGTACAAACCCTTTAATTCTTGAGCCCTTCAACCCACCTCCCAAACGGGTCCATCTATTCATTTCCAGACTAAAACCTGACACATCCACTCATGACCTTCACCAACTCCTCTCTCAGAACGAATTTTCAGACCTCAAAGTAGAACAAGTACCTCCCATTGACCCTGTTTCACAAAATACAAAACGCTGCGCATCATTTCATGTCCACTTTCAAAAAGACGCACTTGATTTTGATGCATACCTCAACCCGTCCATCTGGCCGTCTGGCCTTCTAGTTCGACGCTGGTCCTTTCCACGCCCCTCCTTGACGCAAGCACAATCTTTTGACTCCAACACCCAACACTTAACGCATCATGAATGATCCTCTCCCACCTTCACTCCTCGACATACCAACTGACATCAGATTTGCAACCTGGAATTGCAAAAGCCTTCATAATAACATTGGTTTCATCCAAAATCTCTGCAATGACTTAGACATTCTATGCCTACAGGAAACTTGGACCCATGAATTCGAATCTCCCCTATTTAACAAAATTCACGCTGACTTTTACGGTTGTCAAGTCTCCTCTATGGATGCCTCTAAACGACGAAATGGACGCCCACATGGTGGAACGGCAATCCTATGGAGGAAATCTCTAAATTCCAAAATAACAGTTTTCCCTTTACACGACAAAAGATTATGTGCAGTTACCCTTCAATCCTCATATGGCCCCATTTTAATCACCTCGGCCTATTTCCCGGGACAAGACAACACCCCTGGCCAGTACAGGTACATCTCCCTAATCACTTCCCTAATTGATATGTATAATATAGCCAGCGTAATCACCATCGGCGACCTAAACATAAGCCCCAACAAACCACTTTTTGATCAACTCAAACATTCCTGCACCAAAACAGGTCTTGAAATTTTAGATTACAACGCCTTACCCCCCCACACCAAAACCTTCTTTAGCGAGAGCAACACTTCCTCCACGTGGATAGACCACATTATCATGAGTCAAAACTTGATTCATTGCGCCCGCAATGTCTCAGTCGCGGACCATGCTCCGGGTGATCACCGACCCCTTTTTTTCACTCTTCGAATACCTTTAAGAAACCCAGCGACAACATACATCCCATTAAATAACCCTCAAAAAATCAAATGGCAGTCTCTAACAAAACAGGAATTATCAGACTACAAAGATCTTACCACTACCCCACTTCTAGCAATTCTAGAGAGATTAGAACACCTCTCATCTCAAACATCAGCCCACATCCCACTCAACCAGGAGCAAATCACCTCTTTTCATTCAATATATAATGACCTAATTGAAACTCTCTCCACCGCAGACAAAACTTTTTCCATAACTCACGCTCCGAAACGAAAATTTCCCAGCTCAATGCCAGGATGGAACTCGGAAGTAAAGGACGCATACTTAACATATAAGCTTATCTCGATTGAATGGGAATCATCTGACAAATCTGATAACTCCCTTCATTGCAATTTAATTAAGTCAAAAAAAGCTTACAAAAGCTCCCTTCAACGATGTAAGCGCAGGAAGAACCAACACATGGCTAACCAACTGGCAATGTCATATGACACAAATGACATAAAAACTTTTTGGAGACACGTTCGCAACTGTGACCATGGCCCCGATCCCCCAACAGAGACCCTAGAACACGCCAACTCCCCCGAAACCATATCCAAATTTTGGTTTGATCATTTTTCATCCCACTTTAGAGGCCCCAACATCACTCCCCCTCCCTCGTCACCCCCACTCAAAAAATCACCTCCCCCCTTATACTCCACCCCAGCAGACATAAAAAACATAGTAAAGAATATAAAACGCAACAAAGCTTGCGACCCTGATAATCTGCAAATTGAGCATTACTGCTACGCCAGTGAACCAATTTTTCAAATTATTTCGGCCATTATCAATTTCATTTTAAATTCAGGATCTATTCCCCCCACTCTATTAACCGTGACTATCACACCTGTAATCAAAAAACGAAATCTTGACTCAAAAAACCACAACAATTACAGACCCATAGCTATAGCCACAATATTCTCCAAAATCCTTGAACTATACATTTTACACAAGTACTCTTCATATCTTAGTACAACATCTAATCAGTTTGCATATAAAAGGAAGGTAGGTACTGAAATGGCCATTTTCACTCTCAAGCAAATAATTAATTATTATGACAGGCACAAAACCCCTGTATACGCCACTTTTCTAGATGCCACTAAAGCATATGATAAGGTCAATCTGAATAAGCTACTTGCAAAGTTAGTAGATCGTAACCTTCCCTACTGTATCATATATCTCCTCTCCTATTGGTTCAACAATCAAATGTACAGAATAAAATGGAATAATTGCCTTTCCGCACCTTTCCCCGCTCGAAAAGGTGTGCGACAGGGAGGTATTCTCTCAGGGCACCTCTTTGCGCTTTATATAGACTCCTTATCTCAAAGCCTTACTCAAACTGACATGGGATGCCGTTTAGGATCCCTAGTTGCTAATCATATAATCTATGCAGATGACTTATGCTTACTCTCGACAACCCCAGCAGCCATGGCCGTATTATTCAATACTTGCATCCAATACGCAGACAGTCATGATCTTTACTTCAATATAAATAAAACAGCCCTCCTTGTCTTCCGACCTAACTGGCTACACCGCATTTTTCCAGATTGCACACTAACCATGAGTAATCAAACACTTAAATCCACAGTCAAAACAAAATACTTAGGTGTAATCATCTCTTCTGACAGGAAGAGAGGAAAGAACTACTCCCATAATGATGAAAGCGAAGTAAACTCCATAATTGGCAAACTTTACGCCCGGGCAAATATGTTACACAATAGGTTTTATTATGCATCAACCGATGTAAAGAGGTATCTATTTAAAACTTACTTCACTTCCATTTACTGTTCATCTCTACTATGGTTGACTCCTAAATTATCCAACAAACTAAGAGTCACTTATAACAACGCATGTCGCATAATGTTTGACCTGAAAATGAGATGTAGTGCCACAGACATGTTCTCAAGACTAGATCTTTGCAATTTTCACAAAGTCCTCATGAACTCATATAACTCCCTTAAGTCACGTACTACCGCTTCAAGTATTGATCTAATTGCTCAAATCCTCCTAACATCACTCCCAGGATCATACAATGATGTAATGTGGTCCTCCCTTTCCCTTTCCTCCTCACAAACCTCCCCATAACCCTCATCCACTCCCACATACTTCACAACTGAATCTAGCTGTGCGCAAAAACATCCACACAGTTATAGATTCGTAAAATAAAATAAAATAAATAAATAAAT
>JAAXYV010000029.1:0-19595 GCA_036851875.1 Novacerus sp. FZ-2019
TTCTTCAGGTTAAAACTTAAGAAATGTTCTAGATAGTATGTTCTTGTTTACTGTCATATCAGCAATGACGATTCTCAATGCTTCCGCAGTAGTAAAGTAACTGAAGGATAATCTCCGATGAGACTCGTCATTATTAACTCGTCCTATTTTTAATAGGAGAGAGGTATTGGGTTTGTCATGTCCGTCTGTCTGTTCGTAGTTATTATTGCCAATAGAAACCATTCATTTTTCTTACATCGTTCGAAAACTTAAGCGTAATTGCTAATTTGAGGTAATGCACTATACAGCGTCGTAGATTTGCTTATAAATTCTCTTTCAGACGATAGATATTCTAGACAACTCGTCTCAGATTGGACTGCAGCCAAGAAGACAAAGGTTATTTACTATCCTCTAGTTTGTCATACGTATTTTATGTTTGTGGTTATTTATTTTCTCAGTGAGAAACTATTAACGTAAACATGGCGCGGGGTATACTACAATCAAAAAGTATAGTGCAAATCAAAAACGAAACATCGGAAACAAATAGAGAAATAAAAACGTTCTGAAGTAACATATTATGGAATCTAATATTGATTTAATTGTTACAGGAAAAGGCTTGAAGATAGTCATTACTAATTTGTTTAGTTTTTTTATTTAATGAGAATTCATTATTAAAGCTTAGAGCTGGATGGAAACTGCACTAGATCCATCAACAGCAAAATTTAAAGTAAATCGTTACTATACCCTCTTAAAAGAGAAAGCATGTTGCACAATGCCCCCTCAATATAAGATGAAGTAAATTCCCCACCAAAAGAATCATGTGCCTGTTTACCTCAATACCAAATGGGTATACAAGGAAACATGAAATATCGTGATTTCGATTGAGAAAAGTGAAGCAGTGAGAGCTCTACCTATTACTTAGGTACTTTACCTGCCTCTGCC
This sequence comes from Novacerus sp. FZ-2019, assembly GCA_036851875.1. Lineage (NCBI taxonomy): Eukaryota > Metazoa > Arthropoda > Collembola > Entomobryomorpha > Tomoceridae > Novacerus > Novacerus sp. FZ-2019. The sequence goes on from JAAXYV010000029.1 coordinate 922, forward strand.
TACCAAATTCAAAAATAGATCTACTCTCTCTCTCTGTAGACTTCTGAATAATTATTTTGGGTTGTAGTGACCATTGTGAGTCTTTTTTGGTGACCGTTATCAGGCTTATTGTGATCGATTGACTGAGGTAAGGTTAACTACTTTGTGTACATATGGTAAATTATTCAATACATTAATTTTATTATTACGAGTTTCATAATGTGACTGATTTTTTGTTTGTGTTGGTGAAAGCTGCCGAATTCGAAATAAAACAGTGAGCCAATCCATCAACCATGTTGGCTAATTCCAAGATCTTGGTTATCAATGGAGGTAAATTCGGTCCACAGTGCAATCTATTTCTTGTAAGTCACTTTTCATTGAGTAGTTTGGTTTTCAATATTTATTCACATTCAAAGTTTTCAAGTTTGACAGTATTCATGAATCAGAATATTTGACCTATTCTATAATCGTTAAATATAATTTAGCCGTGGTTTCAAGTTGCATTAATTTAGGTGTTGTTTGACTATGTATTAAAGGCTTAAACTTGAGTGCATAATTAAGTGGCACAATGCAATGTGTTTGATTTATGTTATGAAATTATCAAGTGAAAAAAACTAATTTTGCCATCTAGACAAGGGGAGCCGCTGCAGCAGCCGCGACTTCATCTCTTCCTCGCATGATGAAATTTGCAGTGTACCGATGGGATCCCGACAAGACAGGGCAAAAACCATTTTTGCAGAATTATGACGTTGATTTAAATGCTTGTGGACCCATGATTTTGGATGCTTTGATTAAAATAAAAAATGAGGTGGATCCGACGCTAACTTTCCGTCGTTCTTGTCGGGAAGGGATTTGTGGCTCGTGTTCTATGAACATTGGAGGCATAAACACTTTGGCTTGCATAAGGTAAATAAAATCCAAATAAATAAAAATCATTTACTTTAAAGACTCATCTTTGAATTTTGTGATGTTTTAATCGGTCATTTTTCTCCGAAGTACAAAAAGTTCTTCTTGAACAAGAAATGAGAGTTGTAGAGTTATTTAAAACTCGGATTAGAAATACAAGAAATGGGAGTTGCAGAGTTATTCCCGAAGTATTTTTTTTAGCTCGGGTCAGTTTCTAAAATGGCGACGGTATGTTATATAATGTGATGTTTGCTCCCTTTATCTGTAATTGTTTTTTGTGTCTAGGTGTTTTAATTAATTTTGCTATGTATTTGTTTTGTCTTGATATTGTTGATTATTATTACAAACATCGTTAACAATTTTAAAGTATTATTTTCGTTTCTAGATTTCTTATTTTGTTTCATATCCCTATCTCGATCACTCTGCTCACATACCCCGACTCAAACCATTATTTCTAAATGGAGCACAACGTCTTATTTTGTGAGATAAAACCATTGTAGAAATTGCGATTTTGTAATTCGATTGCCAAATACGTTTATAATTCAGTGTTAAATAATCGGGGAGAATGTAATTCCTCGGCACTAGAACTTAATGTGACATGTAGACGATTGGTCGTTTGCTTGACGGAATAACAAGATATATCCGAACATATATATACAGATATTTTTACTTTTCTTCAGTGTTTGTTCATGAAATGTACAAGATTTATGTATTGTTTTTTTATTTCCATGAAGCAAAATTGACACGAATACCAGCAAGCCCACTAAAATTTACCCGTTGCCTCATATGTACGTCATTAAAGATTTGGTACCGGACATGAACAATTTCTACAATCAGTACAAGTTAATCCAACCTTGGCTCCAACGCAAAGACAATGCCAAACCGGGTTCAGCTCAGCTTCTCCAGAGTGTTGACGATCGCACAAAACTGGTGCGTGCTTATAACATACTTAAGCAATACTTCAGTTGCATATTCATGTACAGTTGAAAGTAATTACTATGGGGTTTGTAAATGAATGCCACTGCCGCTGTACTGTTGATTTCAGGACGGACTCTACGAGTGCATTTTGTGTGCATGCTGTAGTACTTCGTGTCCCTCTTACTGGTGGAATGGAGATAAGTATTTAGGCCCTGCTGTTCTCATGCAAGCTTATAGATGGATCATTGATTCTCGTGATGAATCATCAAAAGAGCGACTGGATCGAATTCGGGATCCTTTCTCTGTCTATCGATGCCATACTATCATGAATTGCACGAAAACTTGCCCCAAGGTGAGTTGCCATTAATAAATATTGTAATAGGTATTTATAATAATTAACACGATGTGTACTTAATTAAGAATTTGTTTTTAAGGGTTTGAATCCAGGAAAAGCGATAGCTGAAATCAAGAAACTACTTGCCGGTATTATAAAGAAAGATGAACCTGGTCTTAAAGACTCTGTCAAATTGAATTAATTTAAAATTCAAGATAATTAGTCAATCTTTTATCGTATTAGTTGCAACATCAAATGGTATGTATGTAAATCTGAAGTCGACCATGAAAAGTCCAATATTAAAAATCTACGCTTAATTTATTTCATTTGTTAATATGTGGAATATCAAACGGTATAAATTAACTTCCATATAGTTGTGTTAAGTTAATGCACTATTTGATATATGGTGTAGTAACTTAGGTTAATTTAGGATGTTGGGTATTCGTTATTCCTAAATACTATTGGGTATACCATATTTGACAGATAATGTAATGTACCAACTTATACAAGAGAATGTTCATTTGTAGAAGTTGGGTTGTGACGAATTTACAGTTTACACTAATACACAGCATTTCATATACAAAGACAAAATTGCCGTAACTTGTGTACCATGGAAAGAATAAACTTTGGGCAAGCAGATTTCTAAGAACACTTTTAATAGGAGTGAGTTATCACAGCCAATTATCAGTTGTTGGGTCTTTCAGGGTATTACTTTTGTGTACAACCACAAACTCTCTACATAGGAGGTACTAGTTTATTTGTGCTTCCTGTCAATGCACATCAAGTAAGAGGGAGGGCCATTTAATGTATTATGATATAATTATTTCATTTCACAGTCTGCGTCTGCGAAGTCTAGTCTGTCCAATTGACCGTAAATGAAAAAATATGCTCATGCTGCTCGCGTTTTAGTTGCTGATTACATTCATGATAATATGGCACAGTTGATGGGGCTGAAAGATCAGATACTTGTTATTATAGTGTAGTTGTAGAGTAGAATGAATACAAGTTTGACGAAAACATTGTTATATTCAGAACAATATTAATATTTATTGGAAATGAATAAAACCAGCGGAAGTGATAATCTGTGTAACATTTTCAGTGATCAAGAACACCCAATTAACGGTTCGAAAATTTTGTTTGTTTTATTATATAAGGAAATTAAAAATACGTATCCAGAATCAGATTACATTAAGTTCTGACCTGACATGTGTGAGTTTGGTCTGCTAAAAATTGAATTTAGTAATCACGAAGCCCTTCCGAGAGATTATGGGATCATTGCGACCGTACGTCGGTCTAACATTCTAACTTTCGTCCCACACTAAACCGATACCCGCACTAAACCGATACCCACCAAAGAATATAATCTAGATATGTGAAACGAAGATGGGGTATCTACGTCAAAGTTAAAAAAGTCATCACTATTTAAACGCGGTTTAAATTGTTCTAAAACTTTACAAGGGATAACTTTTGATCACGATGACGGATTTCGACCATTCAAAGTTAATACCGACATCTGACATACTGACATGATTTTTCCAAACTGAACTACTAAAATACAACTTTGCACAATAGTATAGTAATATAGTATCTTGTGACCCCAATTTTTCCCGTAAAGGAATAATTTGGTTGACTGTTTGTGGGTTCGTAAAGGATTCGCCTCTGATTTAAGAAAGTTGTATCCAAAATAGCTTCTGGGGAATTTTGAGTTAGGAGTGAATTAAAAAATTGGGAATATCAACAAAGTAATATCAGCTTCAGACTTAATCTGAAGCTGATATTATTTTGATTCAATTTGAATAGTAATTAACAGGTACTTATTATTAGACATGTATAAGAAAAGATCCAGATCCCCAGATTCTTATGACTAAGTAAAATATCCAGATCGGTCATTCGACCCGATACATTAAATAAAAATGCATATAGGGGCAAGAACGCAAAGTGAAATATAATAAAAGTGGATGATACTTGAGATGAAGGCGAGGAGAGGTAAGACGACAGTATGGTTTGCAGAATGAATACGTTTTGTTCTCTCTTCCCGTCTTTCTAGGAATCTAATGAATTAACAGATTGCTGGGTGATCAGATTGCATTCAGTTGCAACTTGCAACTGCATTCAGTAATGAAACTGACTTATAATCAAGAGGGAGAAATTGGACACAGCATGAATGAATATGCTGTGTCGGTTTTTTTATTCAATGTAGTTTTACGCCGAACGAGGTGGGCTGAGTTGTTTATTTTGAACTCAATGAGAAAATTTTACTCTCACTTTGATTCTCAAGGTAATAAGTCAGGGCATTTAAATAATGAAAATAAGACGAGTAGTCGAGACGATAAATAAGTCTAGCCTTAAACCGTTGTCGAAACTCTCAATATTGTTTCGAACTATTTTTGCACGATATATAACTGTCATGACAACCTCAAGTGTAGTTGTAAGTTGTAACCAATCCTTTCCAAATTGAACAAAGTCACTAAGTAGGTCAAAGGTCAGCTGAAGTTATAGAATGGGTTCAATAGCCGAAACTTTAGGGGTCATCCTTATTTAAACAATGGCTGAATAATCACATGTACTGTACATGGCACCAAAACATATTTACGTGGCAACAAAAAAAGTGGTCATAAGTGCAACGTAATAAGCGCCTGTCATGGCAACATAATTATTAAGTTGTTCTCTTGGCAACGGATGAAGCGATTATCGTGGCTACGAAAATAGTGGTTACCATGACTACGAAACCTATGGTTACTGTGGCAACGGAAAAATATTAGCCAAATCTTAGCAAAAAGGGGTTATAATGGCAAAGATAACAGGTTACTGTGGTAACGAAGAAACTTGCATTATTTTGTAATATTGTAATTTTAACAGGTATTTATTAATCCTTAAATCTCTTCCGCCACAGCTTCAACGCTCCTGGACTACAGATATCAAATTGCATACAGGGCAAGAAGATACATGAAAGATATAGGTTACGCAACCGTAACCTATAATAGCATGGCACCCGAAAATCCCGCCTACAGTCAACAGGATTTATGAAATGAAAGCAAAATCAGCTGCAAGTGAAAGTGGAGAGATCATGGCTTATTCTAATTTTTTGGAAAAGCAAATTTTTTCCCAAATTACTGCATTCGGTTTCATAGACTCTTATATTAAATTCGCATGATGTTCAAGAGAATAAGACCTTGTTGAACTTTAACAGAGAAGTCAAATTAGTCAATATTATGGTGTACTGTATAGTAGACTCAGATTTTAGACTAGAATCGTTATCAAGTGATAGATAGAGTGCGAAGCTGAAGTTTATATAATTTGTCGTACATATTAATGAAGAGTAGGTAGGGACGGGTAATGAATTGACACGTATAGTATGACAAGGCGTAGAATAGAGAAGGCTTATTTTACAGTGTAATCATAACCATCATTCTAGTTGCCTGTCTTACATGGCAGATGTCTATTCGCAATTGTATGAAGAAGGTGGAGTGAATGTGCAAACTGTAATGGGCACGCGAATGCTATGCACACTTCTGTTCCTTGTGATCATTACTGTAGTTGAGTACATGTCGAATTGTGATTGAGCTAGAGACAAGAGAGGTTGAAGAACCACAACCAAGTACTGGTACAGCTGAACAGCTCGACTTGCACAGTCAACCGGAGTCACATCGGATGCGGGTAACTCTTCACCGTTGTTTTAGCAGTAGTCGGAATCGTTTGAGAATATTCATCATCATGAACTTTATTCTTCTGTCTGCTGTGGGTATCTACCTGCTCGTTATTTTCTCCGGTAGTGTTGATTCCGCGGATTCTAAGAAGGGACCCAAAGTCACCGACAAGGTTGAGTAAACTTATAATTATTTTTTTCCCAATCTCACTATACATTGTCTTTGGCATTTATTATTACCTTTACCTTACCTTACTATGAACTAATGCTTCATACCACGCACGCACCTCTCATCAAGCCGCATAATGTATCTGTAGATACGTACACTCAATATTTCACAAACACGTAGCAACATCAAGTACTAGTAGAACATAGCTTGGAGTCAGCAGTGCTAAATACCACCATATTTAATAAAATGTAGTTTTGCTACAGTATGAAATATGATCAATGTTTATAATGTATTTTGGTGACAGGTGACTACGATGATTAAAAGGTCAAAGGTTTTACTTTTGCACTTTGTACAACGTACTCCCTGCCGTGTCGTATCCTATCCTCAGTCCTCACTTCATGAGCCAAAACCATCCATCATCAATTCAGCTTCCTTACTACGTTCTACATACCTACACCATAATGAAATATGAACCCCCATCAGTTGGCACACCACACTAAATGACTAAAATTAAACGTCAATCGTCTTGCCATATAATATGCTCTTTCATCCTTCCCTACCATACTTGGTTCTTTCACATTTCTGAGTGTGGCTTTGAATAAATTATAAACTATCTGTAGACTAGAAATTTAGAGTAGAAGTCAAGAAGGAAGAAAGTATTGCCGCAGCAGATATCTATGATGTAGGATACATAAATTGCGTAGGCTCATTTTACGAGTGATATTTAAATGCCAACGGAACTATGTGTATGTTTGTGGTAAGTGGCAGTGGTATACTAAAGAAAGAAATGAAAATAGGATAAATATAAAAGAATGGAGGAACAAGAAATCGACGGGACCAAGACTAGAACCCGCATATTATAAGTATGATTATATATATCTACCTATAATACAATGTTTCAATAGAAAATATGAGTTTTGCCCTCAACAAAACCATTACCAACTTGACTAGCAAGAAACTTGTAACAATAAATAATATTATATGAATAAAACGTGATACAAAATTATTGTAGGAACAAATAAATGCCTTATAGGCAAACTTCTATCCTAAGTAGAATTGAATCACCTTGTACAATATATCTGATTTATCAGGTGTTATAACCTCCACACCAAATTGATTACCTAATAAGAATCGTGATTGGATTTTGAAATAGACATTTATTTAGAAATATTTGATTATTATCGTGTGGACATATTTTGATGGTTAAATATTATTTTGACATTTATAAGTAAGAACAAGGGAAAGAGATTGGAATTGGAATATTAAAATAATTAAATATACAACAATATTGGTGGTTGTGTGTATGGGCGTTCATCTTTATTTTCTGTTTTGCTATACTGGATTGTTTATACCACCAGATTTAACGTCATTTGTTGTACATGTAGGTATGGTTCGATATTACAATTGGAGGTGAACCAGCTGGTCGAATTGAAATCGGCCTGTTTGGAAAAACCGTCCCAAAGACTGTAAAGAATTTTGCTGAGTTGGCAAAGAAGACAGAAACTGGAGAGGGATACAAGGGATCTAAATTCCACCGAGTGATCAAAGATTTCATGATCCAAGGGGGAGACTTTACCAAGGGCGATGGCACAGGAGGTGAATTAGCTACTTTTTTTTTAACTTATACATAAATTGTCTATTTTTTCCAAGTTTTGCCGTGATGGATGAAAATGAAGATTGTTGTAACATCATTTATTTCGTTATTCAGGCAAAAGTATTTATGGCGAGAAATTCGCTGACGAGAACTTCAAGCTCAAGCACTACGGCGCAGGCTGGTTGTCAATGGCTAACGCTGGCAAGGACACAAACGGTTCTCAGTTTTTCCTCACAACGAAGAAAACACCATGGCTAGATGGGCGACACGTAAAAATTCATTTTTAGTTATTTATGTTAAAATCAGTTATAGAATATTGTTAACCTTTCTTTTCCTTGTTCTTTTGTGTATATAGGTGGTATTCGGGAAAGTATTGAAAGGAATGGTAAGTTTCTGCTTCATTTACCACTCTAAGCAATAATTTGTAGCAATGTTTAAAATATCTCATTGTACACTGTACTTGCAGGATGTTGTAAGGAAAATAGAGGAGGGCAAGACAGATGGACGAGACCACCCTGCTGCTGATGTTGTGATTGCAGACTGTGGTGCTGAAGTTATCGACGAACCCTACTCTGTTGAAAAAGAAGATGCAACTGAGTAAACTAAGAGCGTTCAGCTTGTGCATTCATATTAATCTAAGATTAATTCAATTCATAAAAATGCCAATAAGTTTACACTACAAATTTTGAATACAATTATAGTGATAGATAAGTATGTCAGAGAATGTGATTGATTGATTGACTACTGAAAGTTTACTTACAAAAATTAAATTACTAAAATAGAACTGCATTTCAAACACAAAGTGGTAACTATATAGTTGTGTTTTAAATTGGTTGAATATGTATCCGTTTAATGTAAAGTGTAAAAAATATCTAGCAAATGATTGAGTACTTCATCATTATTGTTGAGTTCTTCTTCTAATACTTTATTTTCGATTTGGCTAAATAAATAAATAGTTAAACTAAACAAAAAATTCCTGCGTACTTTGTAAACACTTTATTTCATTAAGGTTGAAAAACTAGATGACAAAACAGGATTATTATGTAAAGGAAGGAACTAACGTGAAAACATTTAAATGACTAACAACAACAACTCAAAATGTTAAATGCCATCGGTATCAATATTCAAAATTCTACACTATGTTTAGCTAATGTCGTCTTTCTGTTCTTCAATTCAGTTTGTAAACTTAATAGTAACTAGCTAGCCAAATATTGTTTTGACACAATTCATCAGCATTAATCATGATGTAAGGTCTGCCTCTCACGCTCATATATTGGGTTCCGTCTTGGTCTTAAATCAATACTCTGGCCAATTCGAAAACTTCTTTCCATGTTCTGTCGCTCGAAACCTTGCCCTGCCATTCTTGGCGGACGGTCGATATCAGCGTCCAGCAGTTCGGTCAGATTCTGGAAAGGCAATTCAAAGTGATTCGTATTACATTAACAGCTAACCCAGCGCAGTGAGATAAACATGTCTATGAATGTAGACTATTACCTCACGAGATATTTGTTTCGTTTCAGACAATGCCTTACGAATTCTCTCAAATTCAGTTGCAACTTCTTTGTTTTCCAATCGTTGCACAGAAGCGGCAATCTTTTCCATCTGAATAATACGTAAAATATTGGTTTGTATCTCAAGCAATTGTTAAACAATCTAATATGACTTTTTAATTTTGCTTTTTACCACATCAGGACAAACAGTAGATCTCTTATCCTCATTTGGATTGTCGTATTCAAGAGAGTAGCGTAAAATTGGCAATGCATCATCTGGTCGATTAAGATCAGCCAAACTCCAAAGCTAGTGAAGTTTTATTATTTAATACTAATTTTTGAATTCAACCATTTAAAATACTATAAATCACTTTATACCTTAAGGTTACGAACTGTAACATAATTAGCCTGATTACAGTTGGACAAAATCTCTAATGCAATTTGCGGAGCATTTTGATTCAAAGCTGTTGCAGCTGCATAAGTGATAGTTCGACGAACTGGTTCACTTCCAACTTGCTTCATTTCTTGCATCATTTTAAGTGCGTACTCATAACTCTGAACAGTATTCTACACCAGTAAATAATACAATACAATCATTTGAGAATACATTCTAAAACAAGTAAAGTCAAACAATATATGTTCATGAAACTTTTGGAGGTGACCAAATACTCACTGCAGTACAAACGAACTGCGAACAGATGTATATGTAGGACTTTGGTTGCAAAGACTTTAAGTACTCTGAGTTTACATGTCAATGACATTTAAAGCATAATCAATAGTGTCAATAATTTTTCAGTGTGAAAACGGATAGTTTAGAAGAGGCGTGGAATTAGGTAGTACTTTTATAAGAAGTAGTATTTTGGAGACGGTTGAAGGATCATAAAGAGATTTCTTACCATTCTGAAGCAGGCGGCCATGACAAGAAGTACTACATTTCTAGGAAATTTTGTTCCTTGAACTTGCTTGGATTTGATCATTTCATATACGTCTAAAACCTCTTGATATAGGCCATTACGATGAAGTAAATCGCAAAGAATTTGAGAGGAGGCAAACTGATCAAAAAATCCTTCCAGCTCTGGATCTTTAAAAACTGCAAGGGCCTGCTGAGGTTCATTTAGGTGATGGTACATTCGCATTACAACTGGACCAAAAACGAAGTTTCCAAAGCGTAGATGACGATTCTGCTGATTAAATCTGTGGGAAAAATTCGACACAAGTATTGTATTTTAGATAGGTAGCTTCTTTTTTACTTGTCGTTAATTCATATGATCCGTTACAATGTATAAAAAAAACATTATATTTCCTGTCTAATGGCCAAGGTGGGCTTTGGTAATGGCAATTCAGAATGAAATTACAAATTGATCTATTGTTCATACCGCTTCATCATCTGATGAACTAAAGATAAATCATCAGGAGTACTTTCAATCAGATGTACCATATTTTTCAAATCTTCAGTGAAAATCATGCTTTTGGAATCACCAACGGTAAACTCAAGCATTTTTGCACGGAATTTGTCAGCCATCCCAGAAAATTGCTGATTCACACGTGTCCTCTGCTTTTCGTATCCGTCTACTCCGATTGCTTCCAATGTGAATAAAGTTCGAGATCCCCCAAGCAGTCGAACTATGAAATAGTAAAAATATATAAGTACATAAATTACTATATACTTTGCAAAGTAAAAAATACCACGCTCTAATAATCATTGACTAATTCAAAAGTCACGTGACTCAACGCAGCACAAATCTATCCTGTGGAATTTATTCCCCAAATTTATGATTTTGAGGTTTAAATATTATTACTTAACTTTAATATAAAATAATTATTACCAGAGAATCTTGAATTCTGTAAAAGTGCGGTTGATGCAACTCCACAGCCATTGGTGAAAAATTTGACTGGAAATGCTAGAGCCATTTCCAATTTTGTTTTCGTACAGATATGATACTGGTGACAAGTTTATAAAACTCTATTGACAAGTCTTCTTAAAATAAAAACAAAATTCACAAGAATTTAATATTGCGTACTGTCACTAAAAGTGCGAATAAACCGATCGAAACGTTTTTGAACAACAATCTTTCCCGTTAACTGCAGGAGTACAACGATAAGCCCCTTATAGTTGAGAGTTCAGAAAGTTGAGAAAAAATTTATATTGTTGATTAGTCTTATTCTACAACCGGCACGGCATGGGCTGGATGAATGAAGCAAAATCCGCAGAGATAGACAGCACAGGAGTAAAGAACTATCGGTAATATTATTACTTGGCTCCTAACAAACTCCAATATTAATTTAACTACGGCTGCATACAGATGGAGCCTTTGGTTCCATTACGAAATGTTTAAAAACTGCCCGGCTTCATCCATGTACTGCGAGATAGGAATGTGTGGTGTAATATTTTCTCCAAAGTGAAATTTTACTTCCACACTTCTATGTCTCTGAGTGAGTACTGAGGTCACCTCATCTATTCTTGTTCTAGATTGGAAGTCTGTAGTTGACGTTATTCTTCCGCTGTACGTTTTATTTCTGCTTGAAATATCAAGTAAAATTGTAAACTAAGTGCATACAAGCTGTATCAGCAGCTTGCAGTATTATGGAAGCTTCTTAACGTGCTCATCTTCCAGACGTTCCACAGTGACATCAACCACACAGAAACAACTAAAAGGGGTAGATATGCATGTAGATTGTTTACAAGAAACCAAGGTTGTATGGCGGCTCTTGCTCAGCTTTTGCAAGAAGAAGGAGTGGACTGTGTGTGAGCTAGATTGGATCGGAGAAAGTCTTCTACTTTCGAGACTGGTACGGCGGCGACTTTCGCCTTTACACTCAATTCAAGCTCTCCCTACCTAATACGTAGAGAATGAGTTTAAAAGGACTCACTCTGGTTAGAATCAGAACCAAACCTATCCGAGAAGTATGACGTTGAATGTTGTTCCGGGTTTACATGAAATGCGTTAGAATTCAAAAGCAGTTGCGGGTAGATCTGGTCCATCTTTTTTAGCATTACAGGTTACGTAACGTACCGAGCGGTTGGTAGCCCGGGTATTTGACTTCTGCCCGACACCTGTAATTCTACCCCTGAAGTGTGAATACGTCCTATGCTCCATAAAAGCAGAAGATCCGGGGTGACGGACATAGGGAATAGAGAAAAGTTCGGGCGCCACTCTGCGCATTTTTGGGGAAGAGGAGGATATTTTTGGCAACGATATGGAAATTAGCATGGCAGCTACAGTAGACAGGAAAGGAAAGCCTTCAGCCTACCCTCCCTTTGCTCTTGCTCTTGGCTTAGCTGTTTTGTTGGGTGGTTCTCTATTCTATTGATCAGTCAAGTCAATATCTTAAGACCTTAAGACATACAGAACTGGTGAACAGAACAGAGGGCCCAAGTAGAGTGGAGCAGCACAAGCACAGCAAAGAGAGACAGAGTGAGCCAGTGCAAAGCAATGCAAAGCACACAGAGGAAAAGTTAAGTTAAAGTCGGTCGGTTCTGATGGTTCTGTGTTCTGGTCTCAACCTCAACTCAGTTCAGTCTTCAGTCGGTCCAACGGCCCCTGCTACTATCACCATCACCTATCTTCAACCTTACTATTACTACTAGATACTACTACTACTATTACTACTACAACAACTACTACTACTACTGCTCCTACTACCAAAACTAAACCATCTACTTGCTATTCACTTCATTCGATTAGATATCAAATCCTGTCCGAGTTACTCCCGTTGTAAATCTAAATTCTCTGTGACTTTAATTACTAATTCGACTCAACCGTCATTATCATCATCACAAGCAGCACACTTGCTACACTTTGAAAATCCTCTCTTCTCATCTCATCTTCTCGGTTAGCTTCGGTTTGTTCGGTGGCGAAGCAAAAACCAGGCTAAGGCTAAAGCAAAGTGAATCGATAATATTATATAGAAATTGCAATGAAGGAGCTTTAGCTACATACATACATAGAACCAACCAAACCACTACCGACCGAGTGCGACTACCACTCACTCACTACTACTAAAACTAAACTAATACTCTATGTACTATCATCAGCCGTTCCCCCGGTCTACGTCTACTACCATCATTTATTTGCCAACAACAACAATAACAATTAAATCTCAAGTTTTATAAATACGGAATTTCTAGGGCTTGGTTGATTTTTTAAATTTTAACGGGACGTAGCCCTTCGAGGGGCGAAGCGTCTGTTCGCTCTCTCGCACGCCGACCCAAACCAAACAACTCAACAAATCCAAGCCCAACAGAAGCTTTTATTATTTTTTTCTCCAATTTCCAATCCCCAATACTACTATACTGCAATACAGTGCTTGGCTTAAGCGCCCCTTCACATCTACTAGGTAGTTATATAGTAGTGAGTCAGTGAGTACACAGGGAGTGTGGAATAGTACTATAAAAAAAAACAAAAATAAAAATGGGGGTCTTCAGCCGAACTCTTTTATCCACTGCCTCTTATTTAACGACAGCGACGACGACAAGTCTCACTATTATTCTTCTCTTCATAGCTGTCAGCATCCTGTCATTGTCACCAAGTGCTTCAGCAGAGCGTAAGTATTTCTTTCAATACCTACTTTCCATCTATTTTTTATTACCTTCAACGACATTATAGATTTTTGAATATATAAGTATATACACATATCTGTGTATATATATGTTGGGTATGTTTTACTTAACTCTTGTATAGGGTTTCAAATTACAACACCTATGCAGTCTTATTTATTACTACTTTTTTTTTAAATATAGAATTAGTGGCAAACCTAGGAAATCATGATGGTGTTAAAAAATTCCGTGATTTAATTTTAGTTTTAATATACGGTGCATCGTACTTCGAACATTGATTTTAAGTTATACCTACACGGTATTATTAATGGTCAGTCATTGTAATTAAACATATAAAGGGTTTTCCTTTGATTGAGACGGATGATGGATTCCGTTATTAATGGCAATATTATGTGACTGTGGGATTAAACCCGTCCCTTCCTTCTGTACAATTTGCGTAACACGCTATCCATGTATTGTAGTTTATAATGTATATTGCTTTGCCCGAGTGAGTGAATGAGTCAGTATGTTTAATGTTTAATCTCATATTCCTTCTCCTCGGCTTGTTTAACCACGGTCAGAGTCACGGGTATATAACATTTTATCTGAAACCCAGTTGGTTTCCTGCTAATTCTTTGACGGCGACGGCACTTGTGTATGTATAGTCAATGCTTTTTTTCTATAATCTTGTCCTGGACTGGAAGCCGTATGTCATATGTGTGCAGCACAAATAGTAGTAAATAGTATATAGCCAAGTCAAGCCAGCCTCTGTTTATGTACCTATTATACGTGTTCATAAAATGTTTATTTAAAGGCAGCTTTATGGACGAGTGGATTTTTGGATGAAACATAATAACCAATGATTAACAGCACTGTTAAAATTGTATATACGTGATATAATGTAGACGTTGATATTGTATGTATAGCTGACGTCGTATTTAAGTAAGTCTGAAGTAAATACTCATTCCAATTTCAGTAACGTTATGATGATTTTTTGTGGGGTTGTCCGTAAATGTGGGTTGGGAATTATTGGACATTTTTAAACTTATCCATTTGCTCTAAATACATAATGCATAGGCTGCACATCATGCCCATGCATTCACTAAACTCGCAGACTCACATCGATCAGAGCTCTATACTACTTCTTATTATAATATTATAGGTAGAGAGCTGCTTTTTTGAAGTTTGAAATTTAATTGTTCTCCACTCATTCACAATTTAAGCATCATTACAGTCACAGAATACAATATGCATTCATTAATAACATCACTTAAGAAATGCAACTATTGTTCTTTGATCCTAATGTTCCATAAAAGTATGTAGGTAGGTAACTAAGTAATCAAACCATGTTTGTCTGGTTCAATTGAATACCTAAATTGTATGTCTGTTGTTTCAAGTATAAACCTACATTGCATTGTATCTCGAAATAGCGATCATAGAGTCTTCTAGTATTCTAGTCTACTATGTTACGTTATATGAACATGAATAATTAAAGAATTCGTAAATAAGTCATTTATACAAATACAATAGTAGGGGAAAAAGTACCTAGGTATATTCACTCAGTGCTCTGAGAAGCCAATTGTTGAAATATATTAATGCCAAATATGAAATATGTTCCACGAGGTTAGGTTGTACGCCAACATTTATTCTTGAAGACGACGACGCTAGCGATTATGCTGATACTTCTATGGATCAAGAGAACAAAGTAAATGTAATTGTTCGAGAAGGAGCAGAGTTTAAAATGATATGTAATCTAAACAATTTTAACTCCATCAAGTGGACTATAAATGGAAGAGAAATAAATTCTCAACTCCAAGACGAATGGGGTGTTGAAATTGTTACTCCTACTTCCTCAACTACTCAGAATGGGTCGCAATACTCGCAATACACCGAGCTCACCGTTTACAATGCTACTAAATTCCATAACGGAGAGTTCAAATGTACCTCTGTATGCTCGGCGGGTGATGAAATTGGAGCAAACGTTGGAGTCAAAGTGAATGTCAGTATTGGTCAGTATTACGGGATATTTTTGTAGGAGTGTTGATTGATTTTTCCTATTAATATTTCATTTATAATCAACCAGTGGTTGACAAGCTAAATACCTTAATACGCTTACTGTGAGAGTAATGTTGATTGGTTTGGTATATACTAAAATCAATGCTGTAGCAATGCTCCGTAGGTTGTGTAGTGTAAGGTGATATTAATTGATTACATTTGTTTCGGACAGTAATTGTATTCGATTGGTGTGTAAACCAAATAGAATTATAATTACGTAAGTGAACTAACATGGTGATAGTATAGGTATTAAGTGTGAGTTCTAATCTCAGCTTGCTTCAGGAAATTAATTGCTTAAGTAGTGCTTAACTTCATCAATATTGATTAAACTAATAATATAATAAACCTAACACTGAGTGTTGAGTGTGTGATTTTGATTTTTCTGAAAGAGTAATAACAATAATAAGAATGAAATAGTCAGGCACTATATTGTATTGTTGTTGTTTGTTTACAGCAATCGCCGTCACAGTAAACGGCGTCTCGTCCACTCAGGATTCATCGGGAAACACGATACATAGGAAGCTGGTCGGTAAGGATAAATCGACCGACCTGGTATGTAGCGTGAAGGTATCTAATGCTAAATTGCAATGGTAAGTTTAGTTTGGTATTACAGTTGATATTTCAGAATTAATTACAAACCGGTTGATATTCCTTAGCTATTAAACTATTTTTGTGTGACATTAAGGTTAAGAATAAATGATGAAAGAAAAGAAGAAGATATGGCAGTAGTGTGTGCGAAAAAGCCTGAACTGGCGGAGGGTGAGGAAGAGCCAAGAAGAAGGCCTCCACCGCACTGTTCTCTGACAGCAACTGGATCGACGTTGAAACTTCATTTCTACCGAGTTCGTAAAGACAGGAATGATACGCTACATGTTCAATCTGACTTCCGCAGATACTATTGTAGAGCAAAAAGTGAAGGCAACCAAGACGGTTCTGCAATTCTTGACCTAGCGGGTGAGATCACTCAAACCAACGTAGTTAACAAAACAGCTAAGTTGTAATTGATAAAATCTACATTATGTCAGGAATTTTTATATTAATGCAATATTTCTTTTAAAAAAGGATTACTATTTTATTGTTGGAATGATAATGCAATAATAATGATAATGGGGAAATTTAATCCTTTAGTCACTCGTACTAAAAAGTAACTTTTTGTAACATTCTGATATTAAATCCATTTGACAACTAAGAGACGAAAGAGAGATTCAAGAGATCTTCAGATGACTACACAACTAAGAGACAAGTTTCTGGTAGGATGTATACTCTTGTATATTTACCCTTGGTACTTTACCGTGCACAAAACTGCAATTTATTTTATTTATTTTAATTTAAATTTCTATTCTTTTGTGATTCTGCGATGTGAATCAATTATATTTTTACCTTCACATAATTGCAGTATATTATGCGAAGAATCCTTTGATACAATATGATACAGTATTTACAGAAAGGGTTCGATGGGGCCACCAGGGACAGGTATCCCTCCTTTTTTAATTACAACTCATCCGTTCATTACTTTCGACGGATTTGCTTGTAAAAGCAATGTACAGCAATTTACCAAACTTGCATTTTGTTACCCCTTAACGTACTTGAATTTCAATGTACGGTTGTTATTATGATAATGGATCCTTGCAGCTACGACTATGATAAATAAATCCTGCTCACACTCTTATGGCTTGTATTGTGTTATATATTGTAAGTATACAGTACTTTCATGTTTACTTATCAAATTATGCTGCTGCCACATTCCATGTCATGTTAATCGCGATGTCTTCCCGTGCTGAGCAATAACGTGTATTGTGTACAGATTGGGAGTATAGACACATGGAAACTTATTCCTTTTCTTTTTCCATTTAACTGTCTATAGAGACCGTGTCTGCATCCAGATTCTTTGGGAAGGGATCTCGAAGCGTGACAGTGGTGCAAGGGGACAAGCTGGAGATTTATTGCGATATCAATGGCATCAAGCAAGATGAGATCACGTCTGGTACGACCAAAATTGCTTGGTTAAAAGGTAACTTTGCACATCAATACATTTCCGATGTTTTCATTGTCTTACCAAAATAAATTTTGAAATGCATAATATGAGTATGTATATACATTGTGCAGATGGAAAAAAGCTGGATGTCGAACTCAAACAAGGCTTGACAAAGCTCCAAGAAAAAGATAAACCTTTTCGACAAGGATTTATATACGAAATGGCTGAACCTGAACATCGAGGATACTACACTTGTTTGTTGAAGCAAGGAGGGAAGGATGCCGATTCATCCAAAGAAAACGATACCGATAAAGAGATTGAATTCACTTACTACGTTAGGGTTAAAGGTGAAATGATGTTTTGTAAAATGCATTTTTATACTCGTAGTAAGATTTCTTTAATTGTAAATGTTAATGGCGATTTATAATGCGTGACTCTTCGGGTGCGAAGTCCACAAAATTAATACTTTTTGTGTTCTTGTGTGTTGTTACAGATAAATTGGGGGCTTTATGGCCATTTCTGGCAATTTGTGGTGAAGTCGTGATTCTGTGCACTATAATTTTGATCTATGAGCAGCGAAGAAATAAAGCCGAGCTAGATGAAAGTGACACGGATGGCAGTCCGGATCAGTAAGGTCAATAAACATTTTGCCCTCTTGTTGATCAACAAGATTAGACAGGTTCGAAATGTAGATGGTTCCCCCGGTTTTGTACACGTTTGGTAAGCAGTGAGTGAACCAAGTAGTTGTAGCTATTTTTGAATTTCTCTTTCTTATGCCTCATCTTGCACGAGGTTTGAACGTGTTGCATGGGGTCTGATCATTGAAACTAATGAAGGAGATTTAAAAAGCACTTGCATGACATTTAACACAATATGGGTTACTTTTTACTCAAAAGTGAATTCTATGGTGCAAAGTTGAACGTGGTGGTTACATGGAATGATTTTACACAACCACATAGCCATACAGTTATTCAAAAATAGCACGGCGAAAAGCTGAGTGATAGCTATGACCCTAGAACAGTTTTACTGTAGATATTTTACTACTGGTACTAACGACTGGCTTTTGCTTGA
>JAAXYV010000030.1:0-19568 GCA_036851875.1 Novacerus sp. FZ-2019
CTAATTCTAATTTGAAACCAATGCTTAGGTCACTTGCGCCTTGTGTTTGACTACGGCTTCGAGCGACAAGAATTGATTTTCACTGACCAGAATTTCGCCACGGGGCAATATCACGACGTCTGCATCTCACGGCAAGAATCCGGGACTAAACTTGTCATGAAGGTCAATTTTTTTTTTTTTTATTATTATTTCGTGACTATTGTTAAAACTTAAAACTATTTAGTGAAGTGAAACTTGTAAACATGTTGATAAAATGTTGAAAAAGTGAAAGTTGACAAATGGTTTAAAATGTAAAATGTAGGTGGATAACTTTGAGCCCCGAATATTCCATTTCGATTTTAAAGCTCCGGCAGATGCTCAATGCAATAATATCGAATATTTGTATATTGGGAAAAGAATGAATCGATGCGGGAGGGTTTCATTGGCTGCATATCGAGGGTAGAGTTTGATGACATCTATCCTCTCAAATACTACTTTCAAGAGAATCGACCCAAGAACATCAGATCTGCTCCAGGTTATACTTTTTTGATATCCACATTCATGTTTTAGTTTATAAAATTGATAAAAATTTCTAATTAGATTTTAGCCAATATTTTTTATTAATTTTTTATAAATTCTTTATTCATTTTTTAACCAGTTTCCAAGTAATTTTTATCTTATTTTCTATTTATTTTCAACAATTTATTAATTTTTAATCAATTATTGAATTTGTAACTGATTTTTTATGACTTTTAAATCAATTTGTTTTTTATTAATTCCAAATTAATTTTTATTTAAAAACCTGTATTATTTTTATTCATGCTTCAGATATTTAGGGAAGAAGTAGATACATTATAACTAAACATTGTTCCAGTTAAACTCATTGCATACTGGTAGCAATTTTTAACCTTTTTTCTATTAAGTTTTTTCTTATTTTCTATTTAGTTTTTAAACAATTTATTAATTTTTAATCCATTTTTAATTTGTAACTGATTTTTGATGATTTTTAAATCAATTTGTTTTTTATTAATTCCAAATTAATTTTTATCTTATTTTTATAGTTTTTGACCAATTTTTGGTAAATTTTGATATAATTCTGAATTAATTTTGAACCAATTTGTTACTCTTTAACGATATTTTAAACTAATTTTTAGATAATTTTTAATATCTTTTGAATCTTTTTTTATTAGTTTGTGACAAATTTTTTTATTATATTTTGAGCAATTTTTTCTCAAATTTTGTACTATGTTTTCTTAATTTGTAACCAAGTTCCTTCTAATACTAGCCAATTATTTATATTTTTCTTACGTTTTATTAATTCATAACCAATTTATAATTTACTTTAACTATGTTTTTTATTTAATTTTATCGAATTTTTGTTAACTTTTAATCAATTTTTGGCCGGTTTTTAACCAATTTTATATTATTTCTGAACCGGTATTTAGTAGTATGAATCAGATGCTTTATTAATATTTAACGAATTTTGTGTTAATCATATTTTTTTTCTGTCTTAGTATTGTCTCATTTTTATTGTAGAAATTCCGAGATTTTTTTTATTCAGTTTCAGTTCTCAAAAAGCTGGTTGAAATAGTTTTGCTTTATTTTGTTTTTAACTCTTAGCCAATCTATTATTCATTTTTAACCAGGTTTGTAATAATTGTGATTACAAATTTGTTATAAATTTCTCACTTTTAGTAGTGTATACATTAGGACATTTTGATTATGTACATTATTATATAGTTACAAGTATATTTTGGAAAATGATTCTAAACGAAGAGTAATAGGATAAAGAAATGGAGAGATTTAAAAGTAGTAGATCTCGTCATTCATTTTCATTCTTTTATTTTTTATTATTTATATTCAATGATGATAATCATTGATATAACAAGAACGTTTCAAACAGTTTACAAATAAGTATAGGTGGAAGTGATGGAATTAAATATTATACAAATATTTAGTTGCACAATTACCATAGAGATAATTGTATTTTGTGGGAGTGCCTGTCTGCCTATAAAATTAGAGCAGAAGTCACCTGCGCAGGCCAGAGGCATATTGCAGATTCCATAGAGATAATGTCCATATTACAAATATTTTTAGAAAGATAGGATATATTATAGATGAGTTTATTGAGGAATTAGCCTTCACAGTATTTTATAAAGCAAATACACAATCCCAGGAATTCAACATTAAACGAGTTCAAAACTGAAAGAAAGTAAGAATGCATATGTATATTCTACGAGAAAACAATTCCCATTACTGTACCAGCAAGGAAGGAAATAAAAATACCATAAGCATAAGACGAATTATTTTTTTCAGAAACCTGTGCAGTAGAACTACTACAAGTTCTGTTAGCTATTTCTAGTAATCCTTTCGAGCAGAAACATTTTCCAGGGATGGACGATAAAGCGACCGTTTTATTTTTATTGATAGGGGAAACAGTAAGAATGAGTGTTTTCTCCTTCAAAACAGTAGGATTGCAAATAGATCCCGTGACACACTGTAACATGTTTTTTCCAGATTTTTGTTCCAAATCGCAGTAACCTCTGACTGGGCTGACGCAACGGCTTTGTTTGAAATCCCAAACTTTGTCATCTTCGCATTTACACTTTCCTTCCTTACAGGCTAAAAATTCATATGCATTACAGGAGTAAACAAAAGAGGTTTTATCCCTCACAATACCACGTCCTTTTGCTACTTCACAGGTTTCGTTATAAATATGAAAGCACTTTCCAATTGCATTTGGGGAAAATCTTTTCTTGCAACGGCATTTCCCATCAACACGATCACACCAGGCGTTGGCTGTACAGTCAATTGAATTAGTACAATTTTTTCCAACGAGTAAAAAACATTTCTTTTGCTTTTGGCTAAAAGTCATATCTTTGAGACAAACACATTTCCCATTGGTACAAACAGAATTCTCAACACATTGTAAAAGTCTTTCTGCAGAACTTATAGTGATATTTTTTATTCTTTGATTGCACTTTTCTCCAACGATACTTACACATTGACCTCGTGGTCCATCATACAATTTTGTATCATCACAAGTGCATTTCTTATCAATACAGCTGAGGAAATCTTTTGAATTGCAGGAATCTAAGTCACTCTCCGCTTTGCTTGAATTACAAGGACTCATATATTTTCTTCTACATTTACCTTCTAAATCAGGAGAGAAACCTAGGCAGCAATTGCACTTTACAGAGTTCATACAAAATGCATTATCAGTACAATTCGTGTGTTCAGAACAGTTGGTTCCAACTTCTGCCAGACATCTCAATTTCCTTGGACTAAATGTCTTCCCTTGACTACATCTACACAACTTTGTGTCATCATCGCAAAATAGATCGGCTTTCGCACTACATGATGTATTTATACAGCTGGTGTTGAAACTGGACAAACATATGTTTTCAGACCAAGGGATAAAGCCTGATTTACAGGAACGTAGATTCGTATTATTACATTCCTCGTCCTTTGAACAAAGTAATGACGGTAAGGGTGACAAAATGTCTGTGATGTTCGTAATTAAAGCTGGACTATTGTTTCCGCTGTGGCTGCAGTGATCACCCAAGCGATTGAAAACGCTTTTAGGTCCTGATGCAACTGAGAACTGGATGCTAACTATAAATGTTACTAAAAAAGTTGCCCAGATTCCAACCTGAAAAATACAGAACACCATAATTTATTAGTAAATAAAAATATACTAATAGTTCATTTTATTAAATTGAGTTATCAGAAAGTTTTGTATGAATATTTGAGAGTGAATAATTAATAACTTACTTTAAAAATACATAATAACCATTAATTTAGCTGTTCATTAACACTCAATGAAAAATATCTACTCAGTTTTTTTTAAACACTCACAAGTAAGTTGACAGTACTAAGAATTATTTCGCTTAAAAGTATGTTTAGATTACCTTTGATTCTTCGGTCTTCATGTCAACCAGTGATATCAGCGTAGGCAGTAAATATTATGAAACGCAGAAATTTAGTACTGAAAACAGACAAAACTTATCACAGATTCCTTGCAAACTACCGCGAACTGCACGACTTGTTACTACCAAAATCCGCAGACTCTAGAATCTTTTTAGGACAAATTCCATATATTAGCGTACACTATACCTCAAAGTGAAGAGTATGGAGATCAAGTGAATCAAGCGACCAACGACCATATGTTTCTTGTTGAGCCATTTACTTTTTAGTATTCCTTCGTTTGTCGTAAAAATATGCCTTTTATGACTACTCTCTGTTCGTTCTCTAAAGCTTAGCACTATGTGTACATAGTGCTTGTTTTATGGCAGACTTCTGCAAATTATCTCACATATAGTTTTACAGAATAATGTTAACTACAGAGAAATATTTTCTAATATTATAAATTAATTTTCTATGCCATAAAATTAGAGAAAACTGTACAATATTGTGTTTCAATGAAAATGAGTGCTTATGAAAAATCAGTGAGTTTGATTGTTATTTTACATTTTGATTGAAAATGTTGGATTTATTAATATGCTAATTGTGACAGAAGTATCATTAACACAACTGTATTAAAGTAAGTGAGATCAAGTTTTTTGCCAGCTCTGCTTCCTGAAGTACAAGTTCTACTTGCAGTCTCCTTCAGTCCCATTCTGCATTTACAGAGACTACCTGCCTCACTTGTGGAACAAGTTGCCCCAGATGTACACCGCAGTACACGTTTGCTATCAGCGGTAACCTTATGATCACACTTTTCACCGGCTAAACTAACACATTTCTTTGAAACCTGATCATAAATTTGGGTGCTATTTGTTTCACAAGCACACTTCCCATTTGAGCACGTTAGAAAATCATTGGAGTTGCAAGTATATAAAAAAGCATCGTCATCAGTCTCATTAATATTCTCTTTGCAAGAACCTTGAAAAGTAAGCAAACATTTTCCAAATGAATTAGCAGAATATCCAATACCGCAGTGACATCTCCAATCTCCTTCATTACAAAATGCATTATCTGTACATCCGAAAGTTTTTGAACAACCAGTTCACTCCAAACCGACACACATCTTCTGAGCTGTGCTGTAGTGAGTTCCATTCAATGGACAAGTACAAACATTTGTATCTAGTATTTCATTCTTCTGACAAAATAGATGAGCTTCTTCATTACATACGTACACAGACCAGTTGGAATTATACGTTAACCGGCAGAAATCATTTGAAGTTTTCATAAATCCAGGACTGCAGGTACATACATTAGTTTTTGTGTCGCATATTGCGTTATCAATACATATCAGAGGTTTCAAGCTTTCTGATTGCGTTGTGCCACACGGTGTGCCTGGAGGACATGATAATAATCCTGGCAGGCCACACTTGGAAACCGTCTGCTGCGCAACTGATAAAGATGATAAATTAAACAGAAGACTGATTACGAACCAAGTTATTTCGAAATGTGGTCTCATGGTATTATAACTCGTATCTGTAACACAAAAATAAATACAAAGGACACAAAAAACTTTAAAAAAATATTAACTTACAATTTTAAAATTAAAACGCTCATTTATTATAATCAGTATTGTTTGATTTTAGAGATTTACAGTTTCCAACAGTATTGTATTTTTTTGTTTCACTTTATTCAATTGACGACACATCTAAGCGGGCTCAATGAACTAGATCCTACTTTACTATAATTTATAATACCAATGACTTAACTGATTATTATTAATCTGATAAACAAGCTATGTATTAAGTGTAGTTAAGTAAAATTAATGGTACAGATAAGTGACCAAGCAGCAAAACCAAGCTAGTCAATTTGGTCAATTTCAGTAATAGACAAAATCTCCCCTTGTTTAGCTACAAGGTTCGGTGTCATCAATTTGTCAAAACGAGAGAAAGATAAATTTGAGTCTTTCAAATCTCCGCTCAAGTTAAACCAGTAGATTTAAAGATTACTTCATGGTATTCGAAGCCATAATTTATATATAAATTATTTTGTGGTTTTAGTTGTTACTATCGAAAACATGACATACTTGAATTTCCAATTATGATTGCAACTGTAACTGCAACCATCGTGAATCAAAAAAATCCAAGCTGATTTTTTATTGTCAACGCAATCAATAACAATATTGAATATTTTTCAAGTTCTTCAAACCTAATCATAGACTTTATATTAAAAAACTATGAAAATGAGCAAACTGTAACTGTACTATTAAAAAAAGTTGAGTTCTACTTACCTTTTCATTAACTGAACTGAAGAAATTAATTGAAAGTTACTTAAACGAATACATTTTGAGAACTGTATATTCTATGTATCAATGTAATACAGATACCTGACACGATTGACGATGTAACTATAGTTGATAGTTGCTCACTGTTGACGATTGGGCAGGCTTCGTAGTGAAACGGAGTAGGATACTAAACAATCACAACTCTTATCTTCACAGGATTAGATTAGAGCAGATAACCTGATTGTGTTAACGAATTTATATACCTGACGATTGCCAGTTCGGATTCCCATTTGTCCCATAATCACTGATAGCTCTGAAATAGGTTAAAATTGTTACCAAAAATAATATATCAGGACAGGCACTAGATGGACTGAACTTTTTTTTTTAAATTCTCCGCACGAACCTAGAAATGTTAGAAGATCTCTTTCTACTTTTCCGGAAACATTTCACCTGACCGTTCATCAGATATCAATTACCTACCTTTTAATGTGTATGCTTAAAATGAAATAAATATTAAATACTGAAATACAGTTTTCAGCTCTCCACTGCGCAAGCGGAAATGTAAAAATAACTATAAGTATAAATATTGAATACTGAAACAAATTCTAAAAGTTAAAAAAAAACTGCATAAACATGTATGTCAATGTCTTGCATTCGTAACTTTACATGAAGTAGCGACAGATCTTGTTGCCTTCATGTATTTACCATAGAAGGATGAATGGAGATTATAGCATAGAGAGACGGAAAACAACTTGAAGACTACCCCGTAACTTGGTAGAGGGTCATTCAAACAATTTCCAATTGCGAATCAATCGTTCCAGTTTGGAAATACTGGAGAGTGACGGAGAGAGTGAATTGGTTATTACTTGTACCGGCTCCAATATAACCAGTAGAAGATTAAACATCCAAAACTTCACTAAGGACATATAATTCAGTTGATTAAATCAGCAATCTAATTGTAATTTCCAGCCCATCCACATTTTGTCATGTTTAGTGGTTTTAGCAAAGTTGCAAATTTCCAGTCTGGCTCACGCTTATTTAGGCTACACAAAATAGTGGCATCAGTATGGGTAAGTTAAGTTCGGCCATGTGTCGATGTAGAGTTTACACTACATCTAATCCAACCAAGTGAAATTTAGTGAAATTAATTAACAGCATTTTCAATTAACTCCTTGGTCTAAAAATGTATTACAGGTTGCAAACGATTCAGCTTTCGGAATTTCTGCCCTTCCACCGTATAGAAATAAAATAACTATAAAAGTACCAGATTCAGATATTCATGTAGTTGGAAAATCTGGTGTTGCTCAGGCGGGTACAGGAAAAATTTATGACAAAAAGCCCTTTAAGTTTCGTTGTGAGAAAGGCAAATCATATTATTGGTGCACGTGCGGGTGGAGTCACTCACAGGTATTTTTTTTAATTCTCAAAGTTGCATGATTATGTATGTATACTGTCATGCAGGAATTAATGACTGCTTATGGTCTAAAATCTACCAGAAGTGGCCTTTGCTACTTCCGGCCTATTTCGGCCACATTCGACATTTGACCGAAACAATATGGAGTCTAGAACATTCAATTACTTTCTCTTCACTAAATATTAACTTTCTCTTCCGAAACACATATTCAGTTAATTTGTGTTTGTTTATTTGTTAAATCAAAATTGCAGATGTTTTTTATAATTACAAAACTGGAATTATTCTGGAGAAATTGTAATTCTGACGGTTTCATTGTCAAGTACATCAAATCATTCATAAGAGACAATCCTCTTTTCATGCATCGACAATAAGACCAGTCGTAGAGATATGTTTGCCTAACAAAATTTGAGACAAGTCAATTTTGAAACGGGAGGGGAGCAGAGGAGGAGACAACTTTTTTAACGACCAATTCGGTCCGGACAAAAAGCAAAAAGGAATCTACAATTTTAGTTAAGTATTAATAAAATATGTAAAATCCAAATAAATTTAAGGGACTGGTGAGCAGAAGGTGTATTTTTAACTCGTCTGTTTTGATCCAGAAAGATGCCAAATCAGGGCTTTTTCCACTGAGTATTAATAAAATACAAATTCTCTGAAAGAGGGTGGTGAGCAGGGGGTGATTTTTATACTCGTCGGTGTGATCCGGGAAGTTGCCAAATTGGGACTTTTAAAATATAGGTGACCTAATTAAAAAAGTATCATCCCCAACAACCGCTCACTTGACTGCATTTTCATATTTTACTTATCGGGTAAAGATCCCATTTGGCATATTTCTGGCTCAAAGCGGACGAGTTGAAAATTCACTCCCCTCTGTTCACCGCCCGCTTTCAGTTTATTTGGATTTTGCATATTATATTATTACTCTGCGAAAATTTTAAACCCGTTTTGCGTCTTTTCAGGACCAAGTTGGTCAAGTTAAAATAAATTCACCCCCCTTCTTTTTTCCTTCCCCTTTCAGTTTGTTTGGATTTTGCATATTTTATTCAGCAGAAAATAAAGGCACGCTTTGCAGCCCTCCTTTATTTGCATTATCGATATTTTATTAATACTCCGCAAAAATGTTAGACCCGTCTTGCCATTCAAAACGGACAAGTTAAAAATTTGTTGCCCCCTTTAAATTTATTTGGATTTTCCTTATTGTATTACTACTCAGCAGAAAAACACCCTTTCTGCCATCTTCTCCATTTAAATTGGACAAGTTTTTAGACCCCTCTCTCTGTTCATCGACTCCTTTCAATTTATTTGGATTTTGCATGTTTATCAGCAGATAATTTAGACGAGGTTTACCTCTGTTTCGGATCAAATCGGACCATGTTCAAATCAAAAAAATGTCTATTTCCATTCATGTAGGATGCACACTTTTTTTGTGTGGTGTAGATATGGGTCCCAACGCAACGGTGCATGGAGGTTTATGAGACCCTCTGTGGAACTACTACTTTACGTGAAATAAACAATAAATACCGTATTTATTCAAAAGATGGCCGGTGAAAAAAATGAAGGTTGGAAAGAAGGCCCTTTTACATTGCGTACATAGAAACATAGTGGGATATATAGGGTATACAACAGCAGATAAACATGAATAAGTACATGTGTTATTCGCTAAATGACTTGATTTCATTGATACTATCCATCCTACCGATAGTATTAACCATAGTAAAAGTTGAAAGACTATAAAATACGAGTTTTGGAAGTTGGCCGGTTCTCAATAAATGGCCGGTATCTAAAGAAGGCCGGGTAAATAGGGTCCAGTTTGGAAGATGACCTCCCGGCCATCTTTTGAATAAATGCGGTATACACCTATTTGCTCATGCACCATTCGTAGAAGGGGCTGTTTTATTCATTTTGAACGATTTCACTGGTCTCGATGTCTTAAAACCTTCACTGCACACTGCACAGCCCCTAGACGGAGACGGAAGTCTTCGACGGGACGGTGACAATATAGAACGAAATATGCTCTTCCGAATTAAACCATTACAAATTCGATAGATCAAAACACAGACTAATGGTAGCGGTGAGGTGTGGTGCCAGGATTTAATCGGTCAGATCTTCCTTTTCGGCTCTTAACACTTTTCGGCTACTACTGGCCGAGAATCGGATGAAGGTATGATAGGCCACTTCTGACCGATTTTAAGCCAGAAATCGACGATTAATTCCTGACTGGCTGTTAGGTATGTGCCTACTTTGAGCCACTATTGATATAAGAAAACTAAAACTATCCAACGTCACACCCCAGAAGGCGTTGTTCTTTGTTCTATAGGTGTTTGTGTAGTTTGTTCTTGTTGTACATTCCATAAAAAGAAAACGAATCTCAAATCCATTAGTCAGTCAGGGATCAGCTAAGCTTTTTAGAATTGGGTCTCTGCATAAGATGTATAATAAAAGATAGAACCCCAACGATGAATTTTATTTTCCGTCGGGAATAATGTGGTATGGGACCGTGATCTTTCTAATTAGAACATGGCAAGTTTATTGCATCAAGGAGAAAGTTGTTGCGCTTAAAACGAAACAAAAAAGCCCAGTGATACGAGTCATCAAATGACTTCCAACAACAATTCAGAACATTTTCCTTTGCCCACGGGATTCCCCCAAATTAATCCACATGACGTACATAAACTAGTTACGAAATCTTTGCTAAAATAAATGTTTTGAATATTCTAAGATGAATATTATTTTTTCCGCAGCCCTTTTGTGATGGGACTCATAAAAACCCTCATATGAAAATCACCATGTTTCCTGTTCGTTTTATCGCTCCAGAAACTAAGGAGTATTGGTTTTGCAACTGTAAGCAGACAAGTCAAAGACCATTTTGTGATGGTACTCACCGAAATCCTGACATTCAAGCCGCTATCAGATCATAACGTATTGAGTTTAACTGTCAAAATGTAAAGTCAGTGTTACACTACAGTGTCATTTTTTAACTTGTGCTACAGAACAATTTGTCACCGTCAGCCTTCGGGAAGAATTATCAAGCAGAACTGAATTAGCTAGAGGTATTGAACATCAAGAAATATATATACTAGTTTTGTATTAGCAGCAAATAAAATAGGACGTTCAACTGATGTCTATACCGTAAGTTCTAATATGTACTAACGTTTGTTTTTTGAAAGTGGATGTAAGAAAAGTCATGGCATTTAAATAAAACGAAAAAGTGGTATTTTCTTGCTTTCAGTCCGAGCATTTTATTCGCAAACATTTGATCGTATCGTACGGAGTACATATTATGTGTGCTATATTCCATCTTTTACAATGATCTTAAACCTTATCTACACAAATTTGACAGACATGGCAAGCAAAGTTGGTTGGTTCTGATTAAGCATCATAAAAGCAAGATCTAGATGTATTGCATTAGCCTATTTCACTATTTCAATACGTTGCTCTATTGAACAATTTAACAACTGATGTCACGAAAGAATTTATATATATATATATAATTGTTAACTGTAAAAGCACAAAATCTTGTTGAAGTTGAATGGAATAACTACTAATTTTGTTTGCTTGCATGCAATAACAAAGATTGATTCAATATAGGTGTAGCAGTATTACAAATCGTAATAAAATTCATTTTCTGTGCGAATGACATACAGAGTACGAAAAATTTCCTTGGGGGGTTCGTGACACTCGAATAAATGTTTGGGCTCTTGATTATATTTCATCACTCGCCATGCTCAATGCAGGCTTATTCAGAACATTTTTTCTTTACACATTATTACTTTATGTTACTACACAAGATATAATAATTGTTTGACAAACCTCAATAACACTAATTTGATACATCTCTTCTAAAACACAAGTTTTTGGGATCTTCCAACTAAATTCTAATTTTATAAACCAGTAATGTAATGTAATGTAATCTAATCACAACACAACATCGATAACGATCACATAATTATCGAGAGGCTTATATTATATATTTTTAATGCACCAAACTCTGACCACATTGATCATGTCAAAACTCGGACAGATTCATTTTTTTACGCTCCGTCTCCCATTACAATCATTACTTAGCATTTATTTTCATTTTATTACATTTTCTTCTTTACACTATCTATTATCTATAGCACAAACACTATTTGCTTGCATCATCAGCATCAATGCGGCTTTGAATTCGAATTCGATCGCGGATTTGCCAAGAACAGTGACTATATCATAAGTAGCGATTACACGTAACAATTTTGACAAACAATAATAACCACTAACACTACATAGCATGCATAATTTCCATTAAAACCTTGCCCTTTCTTTCTTAATATTATTCTTTTCCTTGGATTTTAAATTCTGACTATATAATGCATATGTATAGGTATGTAGGTTTATTCAACCCTTTTTCAGTGCTTAATTATTATTTTTAATATTCGCATCAAGTAACAAAAGGCTGACTAAAAGCTCATGAACTCTTCTAACTACTAAGAATTAAAAGTTACAACTCAATAACGAAAACAATGAAAAAAAAAACAAAACAATTACTAATATTGGAAACGGAAGTAAGAAATTCACTCATTACTCATGTTTGCTATGAGTAATTTACCAACCGCCCAATCAATTACACTTTACGTCCTAATCATAACATAGGGGTGACTCTTTTCTAATAATTACATTATTCCATTGGTAAATTTATCTACTCAACGTATATACTTTACAGTACAATTACATTACAACAACATGTGCTAAAATCTATTCCACGACTTTATCAGGAGTAGAGTAGGAGTAGTGCATTTCGTTTGTTATAATGCTCATTACTTATACATAGCAGTACGCAACATAACTTCGTACAACTTCTTCCTACAAGTCAATTCCTACATAAGCATATCGACTAATTAACACATTGATTATATAACTATATTATAGCTTAATTAATAATACAGAGAGATCCGCTTCCGTAACCACTATGGTATATCTTAACACATGCGTTGAGACAACTCATTTAATTTAGTTCAAGTTACCGTTACATTACCTTTAAAGCGAGAATTATAATTTTTTTTTTCATTATTTTCAAACAAATTAGATTACATTTTAAACTACCATCTATTCACTATGGATATAATTTTAAACTAACTACCTATAACACTACATCCATGCTTACTTTCTTGCAATACAGCCAAACGCTTTCATACCGTCACAACTTCTACTTTTCAAAATGAATTTATTGTAGGTAGTTTGATCTCATTTGTTGCACACGGACTTGGAAAATCATTGCTAAACGCTGCAGTTAAGTGTTCCACAGAATATATTACTCGGTAGGTTCTGTGTGACATTCTGACACACATCTGTCCCGATAGTAACTTTCCCTGTTTTCTTTGCAGCTTTATTCCACACACTGCCAAGGTTTTAAAAATATCTTTGATATGATTATTAATTAAATCACTTAAAGTATCTTTTTAACAACAGCTCAAGAATTTAGGAATGCAAAAAAAATTGAAAGAACGTAGAACATGCAGTTCAGAGCATAGATGTTCTGCTAACTTTTATTTTCAGATTCAATTGCTAAACTCTCTCTAAACAAGCAAGAGGTAAATCAACAGCCGCTAGTGGCTGTATTATTTAGCTACTTTAGCTATTCAATAACCAAAACGTAAAATCATTCGTTTTTAAAATGTCAGCTCTTGTTAGTTTCGAACTTAGGGGAAAAATCAAAACAAAAAGAATTTGTATGGAATTAATTTAAATTCTAATTTGCATTTCTCAAACCCAACAATGAGTGCAAATCAACGCTTCTTGCTATTTTGGCTTTTGGTTTCTTGATTTCATTGGATGCAGATTCTAGCTTTTCTTACATCAATCATACCCTCAGTCAAGTCAGCTCTGTTGGAAAAGTGCAATCAATATCAATGTAGACAACATTTGAAAACAGTAGCGAGCGACGTTCAATAGAATCATTTACAACATGGTCGATATTTCTTTTATAACTCCAGTACTTTTTCCTGTAGCAATCATGTGATCACAAAAACACTGTGACCCAATGCACTAACATCATTTAAACAGTAGTAAACATCGCAAACGTTAATATGTTAAGTGTTTCCCATCTTTGCAAAGACCATCATTGAGGTCAGTATTTACGAGAACTCTCAGTAAATTCATTAATCATACAATTTCATCTGCAATCGATCGTTTTAACTTTACCTAAATGATTAGAAATACATTAATAATATTTACAAGTCATAATTATGAACAAAAAAAAGATAAATTGATTATTACTCACTTATATTAATGACATTTAATAAAGTGATACGGTATTACGCAAGGAACTAAAATATAATAAATATTAAAAGACTCGACTATTCAATAGCCTTCTGGATGAACTCAAGAAATCTCTTGCCGTACTGATCGGGTTCACAGGTTGAGATGCCTTCCACATTACTTCCATACTTCACCGTCTTCGCTGCTTTGGCGGCCTGCTTCTTTACCCCATAATGGGTCAATACGTCAATCACAGCTAGGAAGTAAATCTCACGCCGGGGTGCACCTTAGAATAAATTTTTTTTAATCATAAAACGTTTGTTCCAAATTATTACAATCGATATTTGTTAACCTACGTTCAGAAATTTTTTTGACTGAAATGACAACATAAACTTTGTTGTACTAGCTGAGAAATAATTCAACTGATTCCTTCCCACACGTAAAAACTGATATGATATCGAGGTGATAGCCAAAGTGAACTAGAGTTAAACTCAACGACACCGTCAAAGGATTGCCACATATTTTATTAATATATCAATCTGCTGTAAAACTAACACCACCATTAAATGCATCCGTAATTTTAATCCAAATGGAAGTAATAAATACAGAAGGAACCAGTAAAATAAATCAAATTAATAGTCAACCAATCCTTTAAGTTCATTTAATAACAAACAAGGAGATAGTAGTGGTTCGTGGTAATACGTATCTCCGGTTTCCTAAATTAACCAGTTCTCGTAGATTGCAATATCACTCCCATAAGTACTAGTAGTACATCAAAACGATTACTTCAGACCTTGCTCATGAAAATGAAGCATAAAACATAATAAAATATAGCAAATCCTCTGCCTCACATGAATATTCTGTAATGGTAAGAACATGTTAAACTCTACATATAAAAGCATAAATAATAAATTCAACGAAATTTGGCTCATAGCGTGAATAATATCACCCCCTACGAGGTTACTGATCGGTTGACCCCATCTTCGAATGTGACTGTATAAATATACTTATCCTCCAACATATGTGCCAAGATATGCAACTTTATGAAATCACACCAAATTAAAGTATGACAGAATGTAACTCTGCTAAACACAGCAGGAAATCAATTAAAGTCATTTGTTAACTAATTGACTTCAACTTGTCGTTTGTCTTAGTTTCATAAAAACCTGCACGAAGTTTTAATAAACTGGATACTACTTCGCACATTTTAAATATGATGCACTGTTAAAAACTTTAAATACGAAATCAAATAGTCTTTCATATCCGTTGTTTGCAGTGACCGATTAATCCCATTTCAAGTTTGACCCTTGCCTTCGTTCATTACATTCCTGTGCCAAGATTAAGTAATACAGTTGGGCATCATCAACAAACACATTCATATAAACATTTCAAGTCGATGGAATTTTACATTATTTAAATAAAAAATAAATTAAAGTATATCTTCATCCGCCTCTATGGAATGTTTCGAACAAAATGTATATCTTTTGGAACACAAAGGGTCAAAATAGATCCTTTGGAAATGTAGGGTAATCACATTTAGCTTGTAATGCAAAAGTAAAACATTTAACCTTCATACTAAAGCAGAATACATAGACATCCACAATTCTTTAATACACAGATAAAATAATTTATTCCGTACTAAATTCGCGTGTTTAATTTTACGGCTAGTAAAATTGTAGTGAATGCCACTTTTACTCATTCACTGCTATCCGAATAATGATTAACTTAACCAAGAGAATATTGAATTACGTAATAAGGTTATAGTAAAATACGAAAGTGAAACTCACTGGGATATGAAGGGATGGCGTAAATATCAATGTCTGGAATGATGCGGCCGTTAAATTCGAATTCTCCATGTATACCAGGAGACGGTGAGTCTGGTGGCGTAGGTACAACCCCTTGACCGGGTACATTTCCATCATCTGAGTCCTCCTCTTCTTCTACTCCGTTTTCCTCCTACAGCAACAATATATATCATATTTACACACACACCTTCAAATTATAAAATAAACAGAAGGTGGCTGCAATTTACTTTGTGCACGAAGATATCGCTTCTCACCCTGAACATACGAATTCTATGACTTTGCTCACATAAGAAATCTACACATGCTGAACCTAATACGGATCTGCAGCAAATACAAACATTGGATGAATCCTCCACAAGGGGTCCCGAAAGAATAATATTTTTACTATGAGGTCGCAGTATTTTAAGTAAAATCCGACAAGTCACTTTCACAAAAAAGCGATTGTGGCATGAAAATCATACTCCTTCTTCATTGAAAAGTTAAGTGCGGACCGAGTTGTAAACCTTAGGGAATGAAATGTGAGCAGGTCAATATTCTATCTCGAACTCTACAGCTTAATCGAGAAGCATACAGCGAAGGAAGCGATGACAAAAATCGATTTCCTTGTTCCTTTAGGCTTTAACTAAAACAAAGTATTTTCTTCACCACATCCTCCATAGGATAGAAAAGCTTCCTCCTCACAGTACCACTTGGAATTGTTTTTCCAAGAATACAATCAAAGTAAAGAAACGTTGCAGTTACACCATAGTATAAACAGATTAGCTATGTTTGAAATATACGCAATTTGGTAGCTGTCAACTCGGAAAATAAATGCAAATTTAAATCAATTTCTAATAGTTTCGCTAAAATCCATCCACTATGTGCCAGAAAGTCAATCAAGGCTTTGGAACTCTTGGAAGCTTCGCAGTCAACCCAATTTCAGAAAGCGGCTTAAACCCACTGCGCAAAATGGATTGCCAGGAGATTTAAAGTATTTGATACATTTCTCCTATCTCCCCTTTGCACGGCAATCTTAGTTCCTCGCAAAACCTGATTGCATTATTCTTCATTATATTTATTGAACCAAAATTATAAACGAAATCGGAATGAAACTCAGATTTTCAAAAAAAAAGTGTTATTTACATATCATGTGCATTGTGAAACTAAGCTACAATTTATTCTTTTATTTGGCAGACGTCAATAACAAAGGTTTCACAACCACTCACAACTTTATTTTATTTCTGCTTTTGGAAAATGGGTATAAGCTCCTCGGAAAAAGTGAAAGTACTACCAAGTATAAAATTAAACAAATAAACTTGCCTGCGAATCCGTCTTTTCTTTTTCATCTTGCTCAGCTTTCTCACAATCATGAACTCCCAACAGAAGTGAATAATCCATGAGGTGAAGCTTCGTCAGAAACTGTAACAGATAAAAGCATATAATATAGCATATATAGATGTGCAGAAAGGGAAACAAAGTATATTTAACAATAATACTACTTTATTTTCCACTTAGCCCTGCTTGTAAAGTTCTGTTCTCAACAAAAGGAAAGACACGCACGCTCTAATTTTAGTACTTACATCGTTCCGCCCAGTAGAAGGCAAGTAAAAAAAACCTATGATGTGAGTTATAAACATGATGACTGTGAAAAATCTTTCATTCCTGAATTGGTAAGCTAATATTTGACAACAAAAGAAAACTAAAACATAAATCCCACTTTATTTACTAAACTTTTACTATTTATCTTCTGAGGGACTTATCCTTATGACTTGATTGCCCAGTGTATCGTATTAAAAGTCAACATCGTCCAATTAAGTTTTTGCCTGCAAACTTTTTTACAGGTCAATAATAGCTAACTCTTTCATCTCCGCTTTTGAGTAAATAAACTCTATAAATAAAAAATTCTTGAGAATTCTACTGAAGAACTGTACATAAAATTAATTTCCGCCTTAAACACAAATATTATTATTTAAATATATTTAAGTTTGCTGAAATGTTCAGAAAATTCAGTTTCACTCAACCAACAAAAGTAAAAAAAAACTCAAAGAATTTTAGCGGACTTTAATTTGATGCCTTTAGTAACCGTGGAAGGTAGGTGACTGGATGGTTTAGTTCTAAAGAATGAAAATTCAACTACCGAATAATTAAAATGGCTGTTTCTACACTGTTCGCTATGCTGAAGATGTATGCTTAGAAGATGATTAATTTGTTTGAAAGCTTAACTTACTCCTCCATCAGCGGTGAGAGTTTCCATGAGTTTCTCTTTGGCCTCTTCGCCGATATAAATGCGGCCACCATCACGAAGAAAATCATTATCCTTGAGGGTGGGTAAGTCTTTCCCTTTCTCCTTATGAGAGGCTTCCCTATCCACAGTGGACCCTTTTAAGTCGTACTTCCTATGAATTTTTAGATGATTGCTGAAAACATTTCGGGAGACTACTTTGTAGTGCTCCACTCCATCCACTGTCAATCGATACATTCCAAGGTATTGGGGCAAAAGGGTTTTCCCATGCCTTTCCACAACGTAAGGGTGATATTGCTTCAGAAGAGCGTGCATCTGCTCAACTTCCTCACTTGTCAAGGTCTTGATAATGAAGAGCTTGTCGGATGATTGATAAAACTTCGCTCCACTCTTCCCCGAATTTGCAAATGGGATGGGTTCAGATCGAGTCAAAGATTCACGGTAGTCTTGATCATCAATACCAAATCGCTCTCGAAGGTTCCGAAACACTAGAGGACAATACTCTTTGACCTTGAAGTGACTTGGGAGATTCTCTCTAGAAAATTTAAAAAAAAACATAAAATTAGTTATTTAAACTTTAAGTTTTCATAGAAGCAAAGCTAAAACTATAATGTTTCGATTTACATTCATCCACTGTAAAACTGGATGCAAATGAGATGTGATACCATTACACGATCACAGCCTATATCCACTGCGGTAGTTTATAACTATACATTCAACCAGCTAAACTTTACATGTATTCAATATTCAATACCAACTGAAACTGAATCTTTCATTGAATCGGCCTAATAGAATATAAATTACCTTCCCCAACATCGAATATCTAAAAATATACTGTACCGTTCAGAATAGCAAAAATAGTCCACTACTGCAACAATTGGATTGTTCTTTTACTTAAAACAAACCTTGTGTGAAGGTAAACAAACAATGACAGTGGCTAGCAAAGGTCAAACCTTTTATCATATTCTTTGCATTACTTTAACTTTCTTTATACGCTACGTTGCGTTGGCT
This sequence comes from Novacerus sp. FZ-2019, assembly GCA_036851875.1. Taxonomy (NCBI): domain Eukaryota; kingdom Metazoa; phylum Arthropoda; class Collembola; order Entomobryomorpha; family Tomoceridae; genus Novacerus; species Novacerus sp. FZ-2019. The sequence continues at coordinate 18,852 of JAAXYV010000030.1, forward strand.
GAGACAAATCAATGATTTTACTAAGTGATATCATTCGAATAAAGAAAGAAAAATCAATAAATGAATCAAACAAAATGTGCTTTGAATTCTACAATACGGCAACAGACACTGCACACCTCTAATATAAATGGATGCATGTATGTACAAAAATGAGAGCAGTACGTATATACACAAAGATACATGTTAGGCATAGTCCTTTCGCAATAATTCGTCGCGGTAGCGTGGTTTGGTTAGTTCCCTACATTCTACAAGTACGCATGCAGGCTAGAGATAAGTGGGTATTGAAGCCCCACAAGATTTATCGGTGCTCTCCACTCCATGTTCTGTTGCTATAATATTGTAGCTGTACTGTCAACTGTATTTATTTCCATTTTGAAATAAGAAGTCCTTACAATAGTACAATAAATATCAGTCTTGACTTTCATCAAGGACTCCTAATTTCTTCTCTTTCAAAGTTTTCTTGCATAAAATAAAGTTGTTTGAGGAGTACAAGTAGTGACAAGATGGATCTTTATTAAACTAAAATCAGATTCACAACTATGAAATACGTTTTATTTTAACTTTTGACTTTAAAGCGTAACCTACATTTGACAAACTATCTGCGATTCAGACAAAAATTCTATCAACACAATACTTAAATATCAGATACTACGAAAAACTAGAAGTAGCGTCTTAAAACTATAGGTAATCTTTAAACTATCTACGGTAATAAATTCC
>JAAXYV010000031.1:0-19555 GCA_036851875.1 Novacerus sp. FZ-2019
AGCTAGACCCATTAGAGGAAACCCAAGAGAGTTCTTCACGCTTTGATAAAATCGATTACATCTTTTCATTGTAAACTTTGTCAACGTCAGTCCTTAACTAGATTAGGATTAGAATCCTTACTTATTCTCTGAATGCATGTATCTATTTCAGCATTCTTCCTCATAGTTCAACTCTGTTAAAAACCACGAAATGTGTGTGAACTTAGTTTTGATTTTTATGCTGTTAGATTTAATTAAGCAACCTGCTGTGTAAATCGGTTTATTAACAAACAAATTATTGTAGCTCGCTGCATGAAGGGAACAGAGGAAATATAATTACAATCTCTAGAATATCTCAACGGAACGCTGTCGACTGTAATAATGAATACAGCTTACATTATGCTTTTGTTGCGATCACTAAGCGAGAATCATTGAATATTAGAGAGAATGCTTCAATTATAACATGTGCTATAGCTTTAGTACAATTTCTATCCTTTTCCTGTTACTCTTCCTGGGTATTTACAAGTTATTATAATAAAAAAGTAGATCAATGATGTACTTATGCATTTTAAAATTGTATTTCATTTCATCCGCAGGCTAAAAATTCTCAACCTGAGCCAAAATACAATAGAGTACATGCCAAATTTTGGCAAGAAGTGTAGTATCCACGAATTATACATGAGTCGTAATCGTCTTCAAGATACAGAAGAAAAGGATGCTTTAGACTTCCTTCTCGAATGCACTCAACTACGAAGACTGTATTTGGCCTTTAATAAAATCGAGCAAATCAACGAGCGGTAAGCAAAATAATTAACTCTCCTCTAATCAATTTAAATGAAACTGCTACAAAAGATAATAAATCTTATCTTAATTACATGCATTAAAATAAACGCTGTTTTTGAAAATAATGAACCGTATTACAAGAACAACACCTCATTATACTAGAGGGGAGGGTTGAAGTTACCTGAACTAATTTCTTGTATAATAATTTGTTTGTAATGCATTACAGATGCATGTCTGTATGGAAGAACATTGAAGAACTAATCCTGTGTGGAAATCGAATTCGAAATTTGCCATCAAAAATATCTTCTTTGTCGAATCTTCGGGTACTTCGTGTTCATTCCAATCGACTGGAAGGAGCACCAAACTTGTCGAAAATGCCAGCACTCAAGGTTGTAGACCTATCCCACAACAATCTAAGGAAAATTAACTTGGAACATTTGATTTCCGGTGGAAATTTAACCTATCTTGATATATCATGCAACGAAAGGCTTACTCTCAACCCGGAGAAGCTTAACAATCCAAAGTACTAAATTAACTTATATTTTAATTAAGTTTCACTGGTAATCAAATAAAACAAAGAAGATGAATGAATCTAAGTTGAAATGTATTGCTAATTATTTTAAAAGCAGGAGGCCAATGAATTTGGTGGAAGTATCTAACCCACGAAAGACAATAATTCCTGGTATGAAAAACAACGATTATCGAGAATTTCCCGCTAATCCTCCGTGGGAAATAGGTTTTTCTGAATTACCTGACAGAAATCAAGCGCTCAGCATTACGCAGTACCGAGATGTAAATCTGTCTAATGGAAAAGAAGCATTATTTGGAATTTTTGACGGTGGAGATGGAAACGCTGCACCGAAAACTATTTCTAAGTCCATTGCCAAAATATTTGCAGAAGAAAGAAATATTGAAGAGACTCACAAGTTCTCGCTAAAATATACTTTACTAAACGCCATGAAGTAAGTTCAAATATTTTTGCACTAAACCAAATTTTATTACTATTTTTCTAGTCCCACACAAAAATTACTTCCTATGGACCTACAATTAAAAACTCTTAATGTTTTATATAGACACATTCGTCAGCAAGGAAATACTAAACCAATGCAAGGGATTCTCTGTCTTCTTACACTTCAAGAAGATAACATGCTACAGGGAAAGCAATCTTTCATTCTTAACCTGGCCATGATTGGAGGAATTCGTTGTTTGCTAGTTGAGGCAGGAAGAAAAGTTACCCGACTGACTGATATGACAGATGGAGGAGATGGTCAAATGCACCCCAACCAGGATGATGACAAAGAGTCCACTACTTGTGACAATAACAGTGATGCCAGTAGTACCAAATCTAACTCCAATAACAATGGAAACAATTTAAGTGGAAATATTCCTGATCCCAAAATTTTATCATTACCTCTTACAACAAATGCTGAGTACTTAATCATTGCAAATCAAAGTGTGTGGAATCATGTAAGTGAATCTGAGCTGGTAGAAGAATTGGATGTACATCGCCACAAGAAAAGTGTCTTAATTGCTAAACGAATAACTGACATGGCACAAAGTCACTCCTGCAAGCAAAGCCTTAGTTTAATACTAGTTCGATTTAAATGGCATGTAAGCTCTTCCCGATCTTCCGGAATGGGGTCATTAGAAAAAAGTAAATTATCTACACTTGGTGAATTCGGACCTTTAAGTTATTACAGTGGATCTTCTGATTATTCTGACGTGTCCAATCCCCTTGTTTCAGTTACAACACCCGACAGTGCAATAGACACAGACCGGTCGTCCGGAGGAGGAAGTGTAGTGGGAAGCAAGGGTTCGAGTAAAAGCATCTCCAGTACTACAGGCCATCATCATAATATTAAGACTAATGATTTTTCCAGTAATGGTAATGCTAATAAACATGCAGCCATGTCCAAGACCGCCAAAAACGAAAAGAATCATAAAGACAATCTAAATGACGAAATTGAGTCTCTAGCCAATACTTCCATATCGCAAATGTCCGTGGAGCAATTTCGTTGTTGGGAGTACATGCTGGAACAGAATACAAAGCTCTTATTCAAGAAAGAGTTGGACACCTTATCCAAAGGTGTTTTTACTCGGAACCAAAAACTACGTAAGTCAGTTCATTTCCCGTACCAAGACACTAGCAACAATACCAATGCAACGAAGAGTAATAAATCATCTCCAAATATTGCAGTCAACACCACAGTCGTTCCGCACAATACAAAATCTTCTACCACCAGTCCGGGTTTTTATACCTTGAGCAAAGCCAAGTCTTTATCTCATCTTTTTGCTGCCGACAACGCCAAAATACCATCCCCAGACTCAGTCGCAGTCGCCTTACCAACAAATCATCACTCGGTCGCCTACAACTATACTAATCATATAAACAATGTCAATGGGTTTGGGAATGGATTTGGTAAGCAGGTCAAATCCCATTTTCCTCTCTTTACTAATGCCAATGCGGGTTTTCTTGGAAGCATTCGTTCATCAGCCCGAAAAACAATTTTGGGAGGACCAAATGCAGCGTACTTTGGTAGTCCTCACAGACAAGTTCCATCCCAACCAGTAGCTCCAGCTCAAGTTTTCTACGATCCAGGCGAGATTCAGGAAATACGAAATTATGATTCCATTGAACATGATAGTCGTCTCAAAAAATACTGGGATGACAAAATCACCGAGCTGTAGTGTTTAAACAGAGCAGACAGAACACACACACACACAGAACTGTAAGTATTAAATACATACTGGCATTATTTTCCACAAAGATGCATGTGCATGTTCGTAAACAGATACCAAAATACCATATTATATTTAATTACTAAACAAACTATATTATTTCTGATATATACAACAATATGAACACCTTCTAAATAGAGATGTTAGTATTATATATTATTATTACCCTCTCATTCGTGCTACTTATGTATGACTTATAAGGAGATATACTCCATATCGCGTTGAAAAAAAGGCCTTAGTTTTACAAGATCAATAAACATAAAGAAATATCTTGAAAATTCCTTATACTATGAGGTGATTGACTGGCTTTCCTCCAGAGTTCTACATTCTACATATTACATATATACTAGTGCAAAATACTACGGAACTTGTATACCTGGCTATAAACATTCGTCTAGTTAAAAGGAACACTTGAGAACCTCCACACCTATAGATTGCAGCTCCAAAATGCATCCTGGTATGTGTTTATCCATAAACATTTAGAAAACACTTCCGTGCTTCATGCCATTTTACTGTTCCCAGGCATTTCAATTTGGCAAACGTGGGCATGAACTTTGCTTTAGTTACCTTTACACAACTATTAGAAAATCATGCTGATACTTGCCATGCTTTAATTTAACATGACACGCTATACAATGAAAAGATAAATGATCCCTCAGTCCTAAGTACCAGTACCTATATACCTATGTTAGATTTTTTTTATACATTATATCGTGTATATAAGTACTAAAACATGCACTACTCCTCTGGAGATCAGGTTCAGCCTAAACACAATAAACAACACATCACATCACATCAACTTCACAGTACATCTGTACGTATGGTACAAATGTATACAAAAATTTCACAGTAGCTAAGCTTGTAAGCAGTCCATTCATTGATTGCTTACAAGATTTATGTGTTTCATTGTATCCAATAACTAAATAACATATCTAGTATAATAGAAATATAATATGAATATGGAGTACTGGAGTAATATTATGTGAAAAGATTGCGGAATAGGGTATGGTTGACCATATGGAATCGGTATAGATACATAATAATATTATGATTGTTTAATCCTACACACATAATATAGTCAACATAATGGAATACACTGACTGGAATCGACTGACATGATATTAAATTACAAGCAGACCTTTCAAGACATTTCAAGGTACAGCAGCAGGGCAGAGAGAACATTTTGTTTCCTTTGTACCATGCAGGACATCATAGGGAGATAATGCTTGGCTTGAGTTACTTCTCTGTAGTAGTGATAGGCAGGGTACTAAATTGCCAAGACATAGGGCGAATGGTTTGGCTTAAATTTAAAAAATTCCAAAGCAATGCTTAGCCTCCTACAGTGCAAATTCTTTCTGCTCAATCTTCTCTTCACTCAGTTACACTTCATTCAACCAACGCAACATACAAGTAAAGCCAACTGAAAGCAGAATCAAGTCAAGCTTAAACATATTTTATTAGTATTAGGATTATTCACCATTCACTCACTCACTGCTACTTTGACTTGACTTGAGAGTATACTGCCCATATAAATCTCCCAGTCAAACAACAATGGAAACAAGAAGCAGGCAAAGTGCAAGGAAATGGTCGAAAATATGTGGATGGGTTGGTCTATGGTTGTCTCGTGTTTAGTTTGTATCACATTATACATAGCTGGACTTGACTTGTTTCACTGCATGATCTGTTAAAGACAAGAGTTCCGTGAACAACGAAGTAGCGTAGAAATAATATTGTCTGTAATGTTGAATGTAAGATCAAGTAAGATGATGAACTAAGGAGATGCGTATTTTGCATTGTGAATGATATTACATTATGATACTGACTTTATGTATAATATTTTACTGAAAATTATGGCAAAGGGGACGAATACGATAGTAAAGGTTTAATAACAGTGAACCCACATCCAACTCATGCTACACAGCCAAAACATGACTTAATTACAACCCATGTAATAATTACCATAACCATTGCATATTGCTTCCATCAAAAAGTTAACTGTCCTGTCCTGTCATATCCCATGTACACTCTAATCAAAATCAAATCCTCTTCAACTTGAATACTTGAACTGAATTTAATCCTTAGAAATATATTATATACTTCGGGTGGAGGTTGTTCTTTACCTAAGTGATTTCACGCTAAACTACACTACACTTACAAAGACTACATACATACCTACATACATTACATACCCATGATTACTCACTAAGAAACAATACCAAATTCCTTTAAATCTTATTCTACGATGAATACAAAACATATTTTCACCTTAGTAATTGTTGCTCCACCAGATATTAAGATTGTTATATTACATTATTTAAGCCGAGCATAATTATTTTTTCGTTCCAACCTACCTCTTACTATTACTACTACCTATAGTAGTAAATCATTTGATGGGTTTTCCACCAACGCCAAACAACAACCCTCACGCAGCATTTACTCGATGGACGGACGTCGGGGCTAGAATTTGTAGGTCAATTCGTATTGTCTATACGTATATATTATATTATATTATACTGTTGTATTGTTTTCTTCACTAAACACTAAAGTGAAGTAGAATGAATGCCATATAGGAAAATAATAAAGGCAATGATAATAATTGGGTAGTTCAACAACACAATACATTAAGTATAGGTATACTAACATAAATACCTTCAGTACCTATACCTAGGGCAAGAAATAAAATAGAATGACTTGGCTTTATAGCTTACATTAGTATGCTAAGCTAAGCTAGGCTAGGCTAAACTAAACTACAGGTCATCCATTTCTATATATAAGTATTTAATTCATTCATTTCTACAAACTTCAAATTCATAACGTGAGACGAGTACAATACGTGAATTAAATTGCAATGCAATATTATGTGGGTTGTATTAGTTAGTAAACGTAAGTACATGGATCAATAGAAGATACTAACTTGCATCCCAAATAACAAAGCCCAAGTCAATTGATTCTATCATTGAAAGGCATAAGACATTTCAACATAATATAGGTGGGGTCAAAGAATGTAACAGAAATGAAAATCAATCAATCAGTAATCAAACTGCAGTGTCAGTCAAAACTTTATTCTCCTCTCATGCAATAGCTTAAAAGCTGTGGAGCTTATACTGCTGGTGCTTGTATGGTTGAGATTTGAGATCTATTTATGTTGCAATAAATTATCTTCTGGTTCGCTTTTGTGATTGTTCCTAAGAACAATTTAAGGCCTTTCGGCTGCTCCTACATATAATATTACACACAATGTTGCTATTCCTATATTACACACTCTACTAGAGTATACTTATATTATTTCTAATGGTTTACAGTTGTAGTTTTTGTCCAAACATTTTTTGTGCAAGAGATTTTAGCTCAATATTCATCAAACAAAAAGAATGGCAAAGGTAATAAAAAAATAAAAAGCTATACACTAATTACGTCTGGTCGGTCACATTAGGAACTTAAAGGAACAATAGGAAAATAAAGTGTATGGGGTCTTGTCAGGCTGCCCTAGCAGACACAAACTGTCATCATCATAATTTGGGCGTGATATGTGATACCTATATGTATATAGGTATAAGTATGGTATGGTATGAATGTATACAGAAACGAAAAATGTGTCCGCAAGACATGCAACACTGCACACTGCAAAACTGGTTTTCAAGTTTCTTTCCACAGATATGTACATAATACGTGTGTGTGTATGTATCTACGTATGTATGTAAAATATACACAGTATTCACTTACAGGTATTATAAATGTATCCCGTAAAAACTTATGCAATGCAATGCAATCCAAGGAATAGGAAAAGAAATGCGTCCTAGGCTCTTCTCGATAAATTTTATGTACTCTCATGCTAGGCCATGCCATTTCATGACTTTTTTGACTGGTTGTGGCATGGCATATGTGCATCATGTAGTAGTATATAGTTGTAAAGGTAGTGACTGGAATGGCTGGTTTTGTTAGTTTGCAAAATAAAACGGGGGTTTATCTCTCCATGAGTCTCTTAATAAAATTTATATTATAGAACTACAGGTACGCAATATACAACACAATAATGTATATCTAGTTCTAGTTAGTTGGTTAGAGACAAACAACAGATGGGTTGTTCCAAGCAAGTGTACGAATTCTCAATCGAGAAGGCATAATATAGAAACTCTAAAACTCTAGCCAAGCTACAAGTTTTCAGCTCATTCCATCAACATTAGATGGCAAAGGCCAGTCGTCTAACATTAGATGGCAAAGGCCAGTCGTCTGACTGCTCATCCACCGTCCCACAACACACCAGTAAATAAACATGAACACTTTACTGTGTGTAGAGTAGACTGTAGAATGTACATAATAATATTACAATGGAATGGAGTTCTAAAGAGATATAGAAAAGCAAATGAATACATTATGCATTATTAGGTATAGCCCCATACAACATCCTTATCGTATTATAGCAAAGAGGGTTAAGTAAAAAAGAACAGTAAAGTAGACGCTGCAAATACAGTGCACACCTAGGTGACATGGGTATTAGCATTAACATTAAGCCTAGTCAAGTCAAGAGTTGTAGCACAAAGTACAGAAAACATTATTACTGAATTATTGCCTATATACATATACGCAACGGTTAGTTATAACAAAGGTAATTTGATACGAGAGCTTAAACTTTGGCTTATTCTTTTATCCTTGCTGTGCCCTTCTGTGGCTGAAGAATTTAACTTGAAGAACGAAGAGTTTTAGCCAACTTGCTATTCTTCGGCTGCCTCTATACTCTACTACTATACTCTATCACATTCACTATACACACACAGACAACATACATGAATTCAATGTATCCTGCCTACATTGTAAAAAAAGATATATGCATGTGCAGGTTACATACAATACAAGTACATATTATAGTCTGACGCTGACTGACTGACTTGACTTGACTCCAGCTCCGAGCAAGGAAAGCGTCATCGTCTCCGTTGTGGCTATCCTTGCAATGCATGCAACAGGTAACAGGTAAAATAATAATCCCTACCCCTACGTTTACCTTGCCTTGCCTACCTGGGCTTAACTTTTTAGTTCGATATTCCTTCACTTAAGGCAACTATAATATTAATATATAATGTAATATAGGTATTCATATTCAACTCTTTGCTTTTGGGTCCTGTGGTCTCAGTAGTCTCGTCTCGCCTAGTTTACCTGGTCTGTACCTATAGATGCATGCTATGCTTACAATAATGAGCCCGAAGGTATTACAAGTCATTCCATTCAACAATCCTCCGACAGATGAATCGACTAAAAGACTTGACTTCTCTCTTGCATCTTGACTTGAGAGTATGGGGTGGGTATACTCAGAAAAGTAATCTTATAAGATGTAACACACGTGAGGATTGGGGCAACCAATCAGCCCTGACCGTTATTTTTTCCCAGGAGGTCATCGAACTGGGTCATCAACGAAACCTTACCTTATCCTATACTACCCCTCCCTCATTCACTCCACCAACACCATGTATCAACTCAGCTCAATCCACCTCACCTCACTATAATTCACCTCACCTCAGTATTCCTTGCATCTGTTTCTGGTACTGGATTACCAATTATTATTGTTGGTTAGTTAAGACGCGCCAGCTTGGCTTTGGGACCCACTACACTCTACCACACTACCTATCTATATTATACTACCATCAACATTGAATAGACGGACGACCCAACCAAACCTAACGCACATTGCTATGGTAGGTACGGCTATGCTGCACAATTTACAATACATACTTACCTCCCCACACATAGTCACACACAAACTCAAACTTCAGACTACTACATATACATACAGACTACAGACATAAGACAGAATAACTGAAGAGAGCACATAGGAAAATAGCTATATACAATATACAATACAACCTTACATATCAAACAAGCATCAACCCAGCATCCCTCCCTCTCCACTCCACTCCACACCGATTTGTACCTTTTCCTCAGACTGTAAGACTGCTCCTGTTGTTGCCTTGAAAGACTTAAGCTTGGTGGACAGGACAGTTGATTTTTGGTTTGGCTTGGTTGGCTGGGTAGCACGCACTTTGTGGGTTTCCTTCCATTCTACTAGCATACGTTCATACTATACATGATGTGGTCCAACACACTATCAAATGTAACACCATAATATCCTTAACATATTCAAATTATTCCACTTGTATGGCTCCGCTTCATTACACCCGTCACCTCAAAAATAGACTTTGCCTTTACTTCTCAAGTTCCATTATACCGAACAAATCATTTCACCATGGTTTGGCTTAAGTTTACAAATTGATAACGAACTGAAGCAACACAAGTAAAGTAACCATGTCATTGCTGGTTTAGTGACTGATACGGATACGGATATGTGACGCGACACCAAACAGACGCTCCTGTGTGTGTATGTGAGTGTGTGTACAGCACAGGTGAAATAAAATCTCTCTGGATGGTTTGTTGTGTCAAATAAAATAAGTGAACCAGAACTGAAGTTTGTTTCATATATCTCACTTCACTCAACCCATTCAACTATACTATATTATGTACAGGTATTAAGAGCCCACCTACAACATTCAATAACTTCAATTTAAACACTGCTATCATGTATCTCGTCATCCGTTCTACCCACGCCAATTACATGCATACTATGCATTGCATGTATCTATCCACATAAGAAAAAAGCTAATGTACTGTGAGCCAGGCTAAGGCTAATCCTATGCCAGAATCAGCTATGCATAATTTTGTCATTAGTGTTCCTTATTAAGTTCACAACTCTCATCAGGTACATTAAGTTAAAACAGAGCTTAGACAAGCAAATAACCAAGAGTCGTTAAAAAATAAAATTGACAAAAAAAAACAATATGGAATAAACTGACAAGTGGTTGTGCCATACTCACTCTCAGACTCAGACAGAATAATATGTTTTACGATTGAATCTTCTCCCCTATTATTTTTCGCTTGGCAAAAGACACCGCAACGATGCGACTTCAGCGTTAATGCGATGTGATGTGAACCAGTTTTGTGTTTCGTAGCCTCAGTACAAGAAAGGTGTCGGTTCCTTGTGCTTGCAATATAATATCGTTTATTTTCTTATTTGATTTGATGTGGCTGAAGAGCAAGAGTTCACTTAGTTGCGGAGGTGGCAGTAAGTAGTGGTAGATCGTTACTCTTTTAAGTTTTTACTCACGAACAACACTATATAATACACACACTGTCCATTAAGTTGCGTTATTTATTGATTGATTTGTTGATAACAGGGTTGTCTGATATAAAGTCATTCATACTTGAATATGAATGGTGATCTTGTGAGTGACGAGCAGACAACAGAAATTCTTCAAGTGTGACTACCGCGACTTATATGGTATGTCACGCCGTCATCAAAAGACTGTGCATTTAGGTTTGTTATTATTTGCTACCCGAAGGATGGTAATGCTGCTGTTGTAACCAAACCATTCATTCATGCATTCGTTTTGTCATTCTTATTCTTCATAATAATAATAATCACTGAGAACCAGCTCAACAATCAAAGATGGAGAGACGATTTGCGGCGACACAACATAGCGGGACAACAGGAGCGTCATCGTCCCATCATTCTTCAAACTCGCACCTTGTTCGTGGTACAAATTCTTTCATTCCAACATCCTCTTCTCATCATGGGCATGGACATGGACACGGGCATCACGGAAAATCACATCATTCTTCACACCACAACAATAATCATCTTAATAACAATCTTATTAGTAATAATTCAGTATCTTCAATGCAGTCCCATGTACAACAAATACAACAGTCGCATTCCAATGGTTTGCACAATAATTACTACCAAAATATGCCGGCCAATCATACAGGCACACTGGGATCCCGCCTAGATCATCACAATCAGCATCAGCAACAGCTACTTCATCATCAACAACAACAACACCAACAACAACAACAGCAGCAGCAACAGCAGCAACTACATCAAAGAACTCTAACTAAATCTTACTCTTCTCATTATAGTAATACTGCTGCTAACACTAACAATAGTAGTGCTAATCATAATACCTATTACGGCAATGCAAATCCAAGTACAATAGTTATGAATGGTGGGGGAGGAGGAGGAGGTGGTGGAGGTAGTGGAAATGGTCATCATGTGGTCACAATTCAACCCGTAGTTCATCAAATTCAGCACTCTTATAATCAGATGCATCATCAACAAATGCAGCAACATCATCAACAAAGTCAACTTCACCTCCAACATCAGCAACAACAATCAACTAATAACAACAATCATTACTACCAACCATCCGAAACGGAGGGATTGCCCCAAAGTTTAGTGGAGTCTATGAGAACACTATTTGATATTCTGGATGACACTAAGCAGGGGAAGATTCGATTGAGTGATATTGAATCCCGTTGGGAAAGTGATTCTAACGGAACGAATGGGAAGAATAGTGGAGCAGAGCCTTTAATTAAAATGGGGGTTATGGGTTATCTACGAAAAGTAACTCCACAAGACGGAATGCTCACTTTCGACCGATTCTGTGCCGGTTTACGCTTAGCTCTTATAACAAATAATAATATTCCCTCTGCTCAAAACCAAAATCCGTTACCCCCTGTAACAATAGGAGGTCAGCAACAAGGAAACCTTCATCAAACTCAAGCTCAGTATAGCCAACAAACGTTTCAGCAACAGGTGAAAAACATGACGAATAACATGCACAGTGCCAATAACAATGTTATAATAATAAATGGAACCGCCAGTAGCAGTAACAGTAATACTAACACAAATAGCAAATCTAATACTCTATCTAATTCTAATCCGTCAGTGCCTATACCTGTGCAGGTACAAAGTAACACAATTCATCGAATGTCAAAAATACCAAGTCTTTCTTCTTCACGATTACCCATGCCCAACGGCGGTTCCGGTATACCTGTCTCACCCAATAGTCGCCTTAGTGGTGCCTTCAGCTCAAGCAATTCTAATGGCAATAATAACGGCACAGGCATCCCTTTGCCCAATACTAATAGTAACCCTGTAAATAATCCTAAAAGACATTCGACAAATCCTGAACCTGGAATTACAGTAGCTTTAGTTCATCACCCACCGAATCCAAATCCTAAACCTACGGGAACCGGAGGAATTCCTCCACCATCATATTCTTCTACTGGAGGAACACTTAAAATGACTAAACAATCTTCAACACCTGGACTCCATAATCGATATGGTACAAAAAATGGCAGCTTGGACAATCTAAAAACTCCTAATGAAGAAAAGCTTGGTTTACCTACAAAGGATAGACCACCCTCAGCACCTCTTCTAGATATTGATATAGAGAATGATACAGAAAACCCAAACGGGTACTATACTCATAATAGCCGTCGAAATCGAGAAAGAGCTCGTAGTCATGATAGAGACAGAGAAGAGCAATACCAAGACAGCAAGGGAAGATCGGAATCTTCTGAAGATGGTAGCGGTAAAAGAGTCAATTTTGTCACCCCTAGGCAACGAACTCTTAGTATGCCTCAACTTCAACTGAACAAATTAAAGCCAAAGTCCTCGGGAATTCATCTGGACGACTCCCCACCTGAAAAACTTCCGCAGCCATCTTCTAATTCACATTCCAATTCAAGTACTAACACTTTAAAGAGCCATAGCAATAGTAACAAAATTCTAGGAGGATCATCTTTAGGTTCTTCAATACCTAGTATCACTAGTTCAAAGCAGAAAGTTGATCATTCTCCTACAAATCTAACACCTCCTTTAGGAAATAAAGAACTCACTTTAGTAAATGGACATGCTGAACGAGAAAAAGAACAACCACCTCCACCTCCTAAGCCTCCTAGAAATGTTAATGCACCTCCTGGAGGAATGGGCCCCGTCACAATTTCAACGAATTTGACCAGTACTACTTTACCTGATCCTCCTCTAAGTGGAAGCAGCAGTGGAAGTGCAAATAATTCTAAACCTGAAATCCGTAATGTTCTGCACACCTGGCAGAAGGGAATGTCCGATAAGAAGCCGGTTGAGGCGACACTGAGTACCACAAGTGTGACAACAACCAGTTCTATCAATACCACCAGTACGAACGCTACTGCCCCCGCTGCACTTAATATTCCTACTGGGTAAGTTTATATAATATACATTTCAATTACTAAAACATATATAGTACTTAAGCAAGAACGGGCGATTGACACTTAAGTACTGAACTAAATTCAGGAAACAAGATGAGACGTTTCAAAAGATTTAAAACCTTCAGAAAACGATTTTCTGAGTTTATAAATCTGTGCGAAATATACGAAATTTTTTCAGTCGTAATCGTAATCAATAGAGGTTAATGTGTCAGCTGGTTATGAAACATAAACATATGAAATAATTAAGTAATTTACACACAATTTATCACCCATGTAAATGACAACAGGGATCAACATTGGACCTAGTGGAAATGTAGAACGAGTTTAAAATAGTTCAGTGTGAGAAACTTTCCGATGATCATATCTGTGTCAATGGTAATAACGCCTTAGATAGACTAGAGATATTCGCTTATAACTTCCACTTTGTAAACGAGATAGTAATTAACGATAGCGGATACCATTATGCTTCCAGTTCACACGCCTCGCATTGTTTTTCATTCTACGATACGATATTAATATGCGTATGAGCCTATACACATAGACTGTTTAACAGCATTTTACCACTGCTCTAAATTGCAACAGAATTAAGATCCTATTCTTAGATTATTTATACAGTTTTATAAATAACACTATTGTAATACAGTATTAAATAATGTTTAATATTTAGCATCTTACATAGCCAAACAGGAGCGTAAGAAATATATATGTATACACTGATAATATATGTAATCTATATGAGTTACAACACTAGTGATAGTAGTTTGAATACGAAACTTAGGTGCTGCTTAGTCTACTCTACGGCATAAATTATTGAGTTCAAAATAAAATTAAAATAATATATTAGGAATGAAGTAAAGCTTAGAGGAAATTCTAAAACCAACCTGAGGAGGAGAGAAACACCACGACGACATACTGTTCAGTCTGGAATTGACTTTTCCACGCTGAAGCGACTTAAACAGCTGGAACAAGAGCGGGATGTTCTGCAGCAAGGCACAAGTTATCTTGAAAAAGCCAAAGATTGGTACATCAAGCAGCTTGAAAGTGCTGATGAAAAAATTGAGCTTTTAAGTAAGGGGGCTCCAACCTCTGTAAGTCAATAAACATAAAGTATAACAAGTATTATATTAAAAACTGCATTGTAGATCAAATTAAATGCGTAACAATTCAATAACCTAATTGACTTGTGGATGTTGTTTATTTCAGGATTACTGGAGTGAATCCCACGAAGAAAGACTGAACCTTCTAGGCTGTAGAATCTCAGAAGTGAACAGTCTGTTGACAGCTCTAATGGACGGTTCATCCCGCCTACCTCTCCACATGAACTTGCAAATTCCATCTCATCTCAGCTTACGGACAATCACAAGACTCAAGGAGCAAAACCGGCAACTAACGCAAGAAGTTAGTGACTGTAGTCACCGAGTTACACAACTTGAAACTGAAAAGGCCATGCTACTGCGACAATTGTTTCACCAGAAAAATAATTCCCATCCTGATGAAACAGTTTATATGTAAATTTTAAAAACCTGAAACGAAAGAAACGAACCAAGTCAATTAATTTAGAAATTTAAAACTAAATATCTCTATTGTCATCAGAAGCGGATACCAACAAAACATTATACAACGAGTGTCAGCGCACATATATTGTAACAGGCAATAGCTTACAGTAATCCTTTAAATTATTACTCGTTTAAAGTTACACTTACCCATATTTATCCATGATGCTCCTGAAACCAGACCAAAAAAGTTGGTGATCCATAATGACGTGCTAAATTGTTTTTTATGTGTACGAAAAATGTTGAAATGACAGGAACGTGATGGATTATTTGAGGTGAATTTTTATTTACTAAAGCTATAATCAGTAAAGTTAAAATATAAAATTCCAGTACTTTATATACTACGATATTTTACGACTTATAATCAATGCAGTTAGCAATGCATGCAATTAATTATAGGTAACTATTATACATACACCCATTCCAATAGTTATTAGAACTGTAATTACAGTGCATCCTAATAATTGTAAGCAAAAATAAATTATAGGTAACCTATCGGTCGGACGAAAGTCGAAAATACTATGTTCAACAGCTTAATTTTGTTTATTATAATGAATACTGTGTTATAATTATATCCTGGCCAATACATTGTAAACTGAGTTATAAAGAATGCTTATTGCGTGCCAAACATGTATTAAATCTTTGTCTAAAACTAAAATCAATCTAATTACTATTTTTGTTGAACGTAAAATTGGTGTATATCTTCGGTGGACTTCCATTGAAAGCACAAGGTTGCCTAGTAGTTGGATTTCTATCGTTGGATTGTTCTAGTAGTACAAAAATCAGAAAAATAATCTATGGAACAAAACTGGTATTACGCATGTGAATATTCCTGTGCAAAATCACCATGCATAAACCAGTTCAGTAAATCGGTTTGGTATGAAAACGCTTCATTTTGGGTTGTGCATTGCATAAATATTTGCGAGAATTGTAAGTTTTCATCACATTGGAGCTTTAGCAAACCAGCAGGAGGATCTAAGTTTCTATTAAAAAGTTGGAACATAATTGATAAATGACTTTCTTATAATAAATTAACCACTAGACTAAACGAGGTGAAATTGAAATTGCAATCAAATATCTCAATCAAACAGAGCTCATTGCAGGGAAACAAAGAATTCGTACTCCACACTAAAGGTTTTGTACCAGTGAAATCGTTGAAAGCTTTCAATTCGTCTGCATAATATACTGCGGTCTGTTGAGTCTAATTGAAAAGGTATTAAATAATCATATTTGAAGGGATTAATATATCAGGGGTTTAAAACATATAAACACTTTGCAGTACTTAAAATGAACAACTGCCTGTACTTAATTATTTCAACTAAATGAAACAATTCCTGGCCATCAGGTCACATATTGAGACTAGAATACACAAATACGGTTGTCCGGTACCCAAAATTCTAACCAAATAATCTTGGTTTATTTCATTAGTAATGGCACGTATTGTATGACGAACCAGGTTCACACCAGAAAACGAGGGTAACGGTCATAACCCTTTTTACAACGACGTTGGTTTGGTTTCACCATTTCGTATGATGAATCGTCTTCCGATAAATATCACGGTGATTTATCAAATGAAGTTCTTATGTGCAAAATCACAGAGATCAATGCTTGAAACAGCTTATGTATTATTAAAACTATGATTGTACAATGACTTTATGACTTCACCAGTTTTGTGACATCATCATTTCTAAAAAATATATGGAAATATTACACTTTGGGTCATACAAAATAACTGGAACAGGTAAGCAGTTTGAATTATTATAATGTTTCAAATCAACCGATTTACAGATACGCTGGTATTTTCCAGACCCTCGAAATATGTGCGAACTCGCGAACGGCGTTCGCAGGTAAGTTTGGGTCGTTAGGTTAGGTTGGGGGATAGGTCAATATACTTTGCAGGTAAAATCGATTTCGAGTTTGCAGGTACTTTTTAAGAAATCGAGGGTCTGGTATTTTCCTTAAATTATTTTTCTAGATTTTTGATTTGGCATTTGGAGAAAACAGCTTTCAAGTAAGTGATTGTTACAAGTCTTTGGCGTCCTCTTGAACAGTAGGGATATTGTAGGAGAGCTTGAGTACAGGATGAAAAGGCCACAAAATACGCCAGATAGGATTGGGTCCCAAGAAGTTTCTCATATTCTTTAAACTACAGCCAATGGTTCGCTTGACTCCCAATGACCTGTCAGCGCATGTTTGGCCCCGCAAAGCGAGTATAACATAGTTAATGAAAACAACCCAGGCAGCACACAATCCCAATAAGTTGACACCAGCCAACAAGTTTATCACAGAGAAATCAAAAATGATAGTATAGAATGGGACGAAGGCCTTCACAACGTAGAGCCACAATGGAGTTTCCGTGAAGTATCTAGTGTACAGCATATTTATAGTTGTCGCTGCAAAAAATAAATAAGATGATGCAATTTGTATATGTATATAAGTGTCAACTATTAATTTTACCTAATGTGGTTCCAAAGGCGATGTAGAACACAAGCCCAAGAAAATTAAAATGATTTTCTTCCCCAACGCAACACATAGTAAAAACACAATGGTGATCTCGGCGAAGAATACATGTTTTACAATGTTGGCAATGCCAGGCCCGGGGAGGAACATAAATTTCACATTTCGAGCAGATATGCCAATTTTCCTCTTCTCCAAACGGTTTGGCCATGAACTGTTGACCAAAACGTCTAGTCTGCTCTTTTATTTCATCGTCTCTACTCCTGTTAATTTCCTCTGCACCAAAACATGGGGTCTTGATTGTTGGTTGTAGAAGCATCCGATTCCGGATAGAAGAGTCACGCAATCGAGCCAAAAACATGTTGGAATAAATAGCCACAACAATCCATGTGGTTAGTGCACAAATAGGATAAAGAAGAAGCACCGATTGGTTTTGCATAAGCTTAGGAAGAATATCAAAGGTGCCACAGTAGTACGTAAGTACGCTGCAAATCAATACAAACACGTGTGCGATAGCATCCACTGGTCTTTCTCGAACAACTGTCATATAAATAAAACATTATATTGCATGACCTTTGTTAATACTCAGTCACCAATTATGACAAATGTAGCTTTTCTTTACTTACTGGTGTAGAAATTTTTGCAAGACTGATAGACAGAACTCATGTTGTCATCAAAATTGTTAATCTTGAAACTGAAGGAATGTAAGCTTGATAAACTCAATCTCGTAAATATTGTACCGACTTTCATGAAAAATCTAAGAAAATGATTATAAACAGAATAAACCCAAAATCCTTTTAATTACATTGAATGATTAACTGATTAACACAAGTTCACAAACGAAGTATTTAGATACAGTATAAAAGTAAAAAACAAAATAGCCTACAGAAATAGTTAGACCGTATTCGAATTAATGATGAATATTTTTACCAGTTTTGTTTCGATTTTCAAAAACAGGTGGCAATTAAGTAAATATACTGAATCAATTGGACTGATGATTTTTTGTGAATCACTAACACGGTATCCTTTACAATTTTCTTGAAATTTCGGAACTGTATTACATCAAAACAACGTCAGACTTAATTATTTACCTCAAATTTTTCATATTTAAGAGTGAACCATTCAGCATACCTATTCAAAGAAGCTAGTCCTTCTTATTAGTACACTGATCACCTATGAAAGACGCACCAACAGTAACTAAATTCAGTAGGTATTATACAAGTACACTTGTATAATCGAAAGAAATAATCAGGACAATCAACCTCTAAAACATTGTCAGTCTATCTGTGTCAGAAAGATATGGGAAGTATTAATCAATAAAAATTTAATATTCACAATACTTGCAACCAGTAATGAACGTCGCAGTAAGTCTGTAGTCACACAAAACTATAGGGTACGGGTACACGAAGGTAAGCAATAGGAAAGGAACGCAATGAGAAGAGAACCGAATAATGGATAAATAACCGAACTTCCGTTACCAAGTCCGGAACCGAACTCGAAGATATGTTCAATCAAGCGCTCTGCTGAAATGTACCACTTACAATTAGCTATAGTGCAACGTAATACAAAGACAATTTTAAGTTTTCGGCGATTTTTATAACCAATGCATATTTTTAACTAAGTTAGTGTTTGTCCATACTTGTATAAAAGTTTATGTTTATTGTTTTTACTTAATTCATAATTGTAATTTTCCACAACCACAGGAAGTCACAGATTCTCTTCAATGTTGAGTATCACGCGCAATGGAAAATTATTTAAGAGCAAAGATATGGCATATGGAAGATAATATGATATATTATTGCAAATTGCAATCACTATTAAAGCCAAAATCAAAAAGTATACAGCAGAAACACCACAACACTTTGTTATGTCTATCTACTTGTTTATTTCAATGACTTCCTTTCCCGGCTTGAATCCACTCAAGGTTTAGATTATCACATCACACAAGCAAGACACACTTAGGGCCATAT
>JAAXYV010000032.1:0-19540 GCA_036851875.1 Novacerus sp. FZ-2019
GCTATATAGCTACCTACCTACATTATTTAAGGATAGGGTAAAAGCAAGGAATGTCCTTTACAAATTCTGATGGGGTAATGGTTTGACTGGTGTGCTTTGATGAATACATTATATTACCCTTCCTGGCCTGGTCTTCGTTTGGCTATTCTGCCCACCATTTCTCGTTTACAGCTCTTGGTCTTCATGAAATAGGTGCTATTTTCAAGTTACTGTACGACCAGCTATAAACCATGTAATATGATACTTGTTAAGCCTGAAGGAAGAAAGTATGTGGACTTTATGCAGTTTGTATGGATGGATGAATAGGGTTTATTTTATTTCGTCAGTAGCCTCCACAATTTTATGACATAATGTAGCATTTAATACAGTCATATTTTACATTCAGTTTTAGTTTTATTCTTTACTTCTAATCACACTTTACTCAAGAAAGTTTACGTTTGATTAAAGTCATTTAAGTCTTAATTTGACATTATTTTTTATCACTTGTAGCTGTAACAGTAGTACAATGCAATATCATAATATTGCATTTCTATACAATAGTTACGAATGTGCCTACTACCAAATCCAGAAGTGGTAAAGAGTTTTGAGCATTCTCTCTGCTTAATCTATCATCTAAGTAGTTTTCTCCAAGAGAGACATTTGTTTATGGAGACAGCAGTTGAAGTAGTTGCCTCCAAGTCCTTTGTTGTATTTGCCTACACACAATAGGCTGTACTTATCTTCCTGATAATTTCTCTACATAGTCCACACCTTGTTTCTGTTTCCTAATAAAGTGAATCTGAAGATCTTAACCGAATAATTTTACCCTTAAAACATATATGTAATATAGCCAACCTTACTTAACAAATGAATTGGGGTATTGAAGGAAACATAATGCTGAGTATGAGAATCCCGAGTAAGATATCTGTAGTGTCGTCCATGAAATCCTGCTTTTCTCATTATCTTTATATCTGATTTAAGTACTCAGCCTTCAAACTTTGCCAAAACTGAGTTCTATTCAGCCTGACCATTGTTACCATTCTAATTACATACGGTCTTTCCAGATTTGATATCTTGAAGCAGAATTTTATTTGACAAAGCCAATTGTACTTTATATCGTTTTCGTGACAAAGAGACCCAAGTTCATTATACGTAAACGAATAAGACTTTTCAGGTTTACTGTCTCCAGGTTGTTTGGTACATTGAGAGACATTCTCACATCTATTCCTTCCCTGTTTTAGTGCTCCATACAATCAACAATAGATTTTATTGAGCTATTAAATGAATTTAATCTCGAGTAGCGTACTTAACCCGATGTGAATAAAGAATGTGTTGAATTGCTATATCCATATGAATAGTTTGAGTGCTTGTGCTCTCATTTATGTCAGCTTTGCTTGTATTGCTAGTTAGTAATACTTTATATCATATGTAATGTAGTCCATATACGATATTATGGCGTACTTCATATAAATATGGTAGATATACATACTGTGCCGTTTGGAGTTTAGCTTCGTACACGAAGCTCTTTTGGGACTAAACCCAACATACGACAATCCTTAAACTAGCTGGAATAACTACACTGGACATTGTGTAGAATGCAGGGCCTGAATTTTCTATGATTGTGAGTGCATATTGATTGACTGTCCTTGCTGTACTCAAGGATTGTACATTTCCTCACAGTTGGTTGTTCTAGAATGGACGTTGATGATATTCGTGATTAGCTTTTATTGTACCTGAACAATGCCCAGCACTGTACATTCATATCTGCTGAGTAGTACACTCCGACATCATTTGTTTTATTACGTATACATTACTCCTCTTTAACTACTACTACTGCTACTACTACTCTTACTACTACTACTACTACTACTACTACTACTACTACTACTACTACTACTACTACTTGTATAGTATCACATTCAACTGGAGACATTCGTGATTTAACATAATGGATACACATATTTGAATTTTAAATGGGAACATATACGTTATTTGAGACAAAAGCACAAAACCAGAAGATAAACAGTTAAAATTTGATTGCACCTCGTATAAAACACAATTGAGTAGAGTACAATGGAAAAACCTTATATTTTACGAGCTATATATTAAATCAGTTTTTATGTGTCTAGCCGATGACCAAAGATGTTAAAAGTATCCTTAGGACAGTTCATCAATAAAATTAATTCCAGGGTTGTAGAAGAAACAATACATAGATTTTATTACAGTGTATAGTTATAGTTAGTTACCTTAACTACTTCTAGTTAAAATGTTTGCTTTGACAAGCTTTCATAATTTAATACTCTTGGGATGTGTAAAGAACAGAAGACTGATAAAAAGACATGAAAGCAGTAAAGACCAAACGTATACTACGGTTTATTGTCTTGCTTTAATGGAATACAAGTTTTATTTGACTTAAGAAGTTAGAGAATTGGAGCCATAACTTGTCCTTTTGTCTATAAATGTAATTTTTCAAAGGAATATCCATCCACACATCTTGGTAATGTTCTCTGCGCCACAAAATCTAATTTGCTTCACTTGAAAGATTTCTTCATTCATATACCTCACCACGAGTTGTATTCGAAAATACGGGAAAGTTATATTTCATGCTATGAAAGGATTTATACGTGGCTTTTCTCCTCTGAGAATTACATGGACGCGAATTGAGGGCTTGTGGTATTTCTCTGTATAATTAATAATATAGACAGACATCATTATTATTAGTTAATTATTGAGAGTAATAGTATTTATATAAATGATACAGTTGATTTTCAACAACTCTGCCAAGGCACAACCCCCCGGTGGTGTGTGATCCACTGTGAAACCAGCATGGGAAAGCATAATATGGTATCATAGTGGTCTAGAAGGGAAAGTGTATGTATAGTAGGTATGTACTGAGGCATTACTATAACTTTTCTAGACGGAATATGATTCGTAAGTATAGCCTAGGATACCATACCTTCCCATGTATTGAGACGTATTACAAAGCTTTCTACTACTCTTCAATACCTAAAAAGATATGATTCCTAGGCTATTCTGACGAATTATATGCCGTCTAGAGAAGTTATAAGAATGCCTCAGTAGGTAGGTATTAGGTATATATAGAAACCTTGAAGCCAATATGCATTTGGAATCATGTTTTCCTTTGACTTTCATTACATACGCTGTGCAAATTAATTACTGTGTAGGAATATAAATACAAGCATACATGATCCAAGATAGAACTGGAAAGTGGTCTTGTCGTTGACTAATAACTACGTATTGTTTAAACTTAATGAATACTAACTTTATTTTGCACGGAGCATGTGTATGGCGTATGTACATGCAGATAGATGTAGCAAATGTAATGTAATAGCAAGCACCACGTACGTAAAGTCAAGTATAGATAGAAGCAAGAAATGTACAAGTAAGCAGAAATTGTGCTTAATCATTTCATACCTAATTGTGAGATCTTAGAGTGTCGCCTTTACTATACTTTACTCCTTGCCTTTGATCTGTCTTGTTTTACTTGAGTTATTATTTGTAGTAACGTCATTGTTATAAATTACAGACTAAGGCAAGGCAAGGCAAGGTAAGGCAAAGTGACATTGTTGAAATTAATTCTTAATTGCTCACTTTACTTTCACAACTCAACTGAGAGAACAAAGTAGGTACCTATAGATAACAATAAGTAATTACTGTACAAATACTATAGTGCAATTATGTAACCTGTTCTTGTGCCAAGATGTAAGTAAATCTTGTTGCAAAATCAAATGTGAAATGTCATCGTGTAGTGTTCGTGCTTTTTAGTAGGTGCCTATAGTCTTACTTAGTGTATTCTGTGCTCAACGTGTTTATCAGTAGAAATTATTTTATCTTCAATAAACTACTTCCTTGCTGTGGAAATCTGTCAGGCCGGAATATCTTCATCTTTGTTGTACAGCATTAGGATTATGTTTACTCAACCTATCCTACGTAAACAGCTACAGGGAATTAGTAAGGTAAACGGAAACTAAACTGACAATAACGTGGTTTGAAAGTATACGTACAAACTGCATGTTATCCTAAGGATTATTTTCTAAGTCTCCTCACAGTCTCAAGTCTCAACCTCAACTGAACACAGGAGCAACGTGAGTTTGTGTATCATATTATCACATCACATAATAGGTAAGAGAGAGAGAGATAATAGTCTTTAGTCCTTTCGTAAGTGAGATGTAAGTAATAATAACCGTGTTCTTCAGTACCTACCTACTCCTTGCTTTTAACTAAAGTATTCTACTTGAACGAGTCAGTGGAATACTGAAATAACTACTATATACTGAATGCTGTATTTTATTCGTTGGTCGGTAGCTCAGTAGTAGTGGTAGTAGTAGTAGTAGTGTGAGGTTAGTGTTTAAATAAGTAAACTTGAGTGTTAACACTTTATCCTCTTTTAAAGGGCTTTGAATAATTACATTTGATCTCCTTTACCCCTTAATCAGCTTTTGTCCGTTGAGCTGACGGAGTTGGAGTGTAGTATGAGACTGTAGACTGTCTTACTTTTGCTTGGAATCTGAACAGTGAACTACTGAATGTACTGGTAGGTAGTGTATATGAAACTGGGAAGTCTAAATCTCCTGTCTGTCCTGGCTCCATGTTCTTCATTCAGTGGCTTATGTTAGAATTTATAGACTTAGGACGACGATGGGTGACTTGACTAGTTCGTTTGGGTAGGAATAAATGTACTTATACTAAGCATATGTATGTATATCTATATACGTATATGTATGCCTGCACACATTTTCCTGAATCTACTTTGGCTTTGGCTTTGGGTTAAATATTACTCTTCTTCTACCTCTATCTGTTTTCCTTCGTTGGTAAGCTTTATTGGACAGGTGAATTAGATCTTCGTTTAAGCCTATTTCCTTTCCATGTACTTAATCTTACTTGGTGCTTTCCTCAATACGCGTACTACTACTACTACTGTTACTGTTACCTACTTCTAGCGTAGAGTCGTAATGTTAAATGTAATCGTTTTTCTACCTCATGTACCGTAGCAGAGAAGATAGTGGTATGAGTGCACACTACTTACTTCCTATGCGAATGTCTTACATCCGTTCCTAGTACGCTTTTACATGTACACTACAGCCAATCAAAAGGACTTTTGAGGCATGATAAAAGTTTAAGTAAGCTGATAAAACTTTTCGTGCCTATAGATTTCATCAACCCTTTCCATGCTAGCTTTCTCGACTGTCACGCCTCTAGAATTTTTTCTAGCGACCAACATGACTTAACTACAGATATTATTTCGAGCACAAAACTAAAGACTACTCTGCTGTAGTAGAATCCTAAGATTCGTGAATGCGAATGGTATCTCAAGGTAGCTATTTGTATGGGCTGGACTGCACTACGAGTGTATGCACCACGTCTCAAATAGATTCCCAAAACCCTATTCCATGTTTCAATTTTGCATTAATATTTTAAAAATGAATACTAATCCAATCCAATATACGTTTCAACTAATTTTACTCTCAAAATATTTCATTGCTATATACCTAAGTATTATTTTTGTTTGGCCTCAAAATTGCTTAAATTCTCTATCCCAAGGTAAGGCTGCAAATAATATTTTACTTATAATGCCTAGTTATTATATACCTAGTGACCTTTTACAAAGTTTTACTTTCTACTTCCGAATGTGCAGCATGGAATGAATTTAGATTAATATGCAGGAGTGCTTCAAATTTTGCATGTGTATCTTTTTGGTAAATGAATATTGTACTACTCTGCAATTTCTATTTGTAAACTTGCTGCTAATTTTATCTCGCGAATTTGTTTGAAATAAAATTATGGCTTTGAATGCCTATACAATCAGCATTAACCGTCTTTGTCCGCTACGCAAAGTCATAAAATAATTTGATGATTAAATTATCTGTTTGTGATGTGGTGTGGTTGGTTGGTTGGTCAGTAGTTACTAGATGGATGATGAATTTTGCTGACTGTATGAAAAGTTAGTGTATTAGAATTAATACAAGCTAATCAAGCAGTGGTGTGAAATTAGTTGTGAGTAAATAACGAAAAGGAGTACAGAGGCACCTGTATATGAATAATGACGGGTGAGTATTAATAAAAGGAATAAGTGGGGCGTGTGTAGTGTGAGAATGCTTTTAAATTCGTAGCTATAGAGAAAAACAGCTTACTGCAAAACTACTAGGTATAGTTGTACACTCTGTATAGCTGTTGTAATCATATGCCGAGTGTGATGTATGAGAGCTAGTAATTTGGCATTGGAGTTGATTTGATGAATTGAGATGAAATGAAGTATTAACTAAGGCTTGTAGCTGTATACATATATATGTATACATATAGATATATATGTAGATATATAGTATAGAGTAGATGAACTAATTAAATTAGAAGTAGTAATGAGTTGATTGAAATAAAGAAAATGTTACATTTTTGCCCTCTTGTATTTCTCTTTTTTCATGTTGAATTTCATTGGATTGGAATGGCATTGCGAAATTGCAAATTTGCCAATTATAAACGAAATCTGGAACTGCCATTGAATGGAATGGAATTGAAATGACATGAATTGAATTGAATTGCCACGCTGCATGAAAATAATCAATAATCAATGAATCAATTGAACGGCACTCAAATATTTTTGCCGCACACAACACCTCACCATATCCTACCCACCTATATAAAATAACTACACTACACACCTGCCCTCATACAATAACTCATTGATTGATTCTGGCTTGATTTGACTTGCCTTGGCTTGGCTGACATCTGAAATCCGAATGACTTATTGGGATTGATTGCCACTTCAAAGATAGTCGCCGGCGTTACAGTCAGCAAGAGTTTACAGCAGCCCAAAGGAAAACGGTTTGTAGCCTGCATCCATTGTCACCTTCAGACTTGACTCATTTGAGTGCCCTGGCTGCCTCCACTGGTATTTCCAACTTGAGCTCAGGTGGCGGCGGCAGTGGAGGAGTAATTAAATCAGCATCGGCCTCAGTGTCTGTGTCAGCCGCCGGCTCAGTCCGAAGTAGTCCAGCTGGGACACCAATTCCGTCCCCTATTCCTTCCCCAGTCCCCTCAAGAGATCCCAGTCCTTCCAATTATCAACAGCGTCAACGTGACTCGATATGTCGCTCTCCTTCGTTCTCTTCTTCAAATTCTCCCCTCCGTGATAACATTAACAATACTTCCTTACCCTCCATTGTTTCATCTACAGCCATCACCTCCACCACAACCAATACCACAGCCACAACCCCCACCACTTCTTCTACCACTAATAATAATAGTTTAAAATCCTCTCGCTCGAATTCTAATTCAAACTCGACATCGAATTTGAATTTGAACTTTAGCAACGTATCCCCTATTTCAAATACCACCTCAAATTCAAATACCAACTCAACCACTCGTCGTCGTGATTCCTCACCACCTAAAGTGTTGTTTCAACCCATTAACATCAGCTCCGCATCATTTTCAGTCCCTGGTATTGGAGGTGGCATTGGCAGCGATGGTGATTCCCTTGGACTTCTCAGTGGCAGACTCACTTCACCGTACTTGGAAAATCCAGACGATGACAACTGTAGCACTGCCAGTACTTTAGGGGATGGACCTGGACCCCCGGATAACTCTTCGGGTAATTCCAACTCAGTCCGACTCAGCCCTGTCACTTTTACTCTCCAGGAGCCAACGGATAATGACCAACAACTATCCTCTTCTAATGATGAAGACGTACGTACTCCTTACTTTACTTTACTTTACTTTACTGTACTTTATTATATTTCCTATATGTACTTTCTTTTTTATTAGACGTACCTCATCCTTCATTACATTTGGCTAGGTTCATAAATATATCTCATACTTACTTCTCTTCATCCATTGAGCTCTATTTAGTACAATCAGAGAAATAATATAAAATATATTTAGGATCCCACCTATACCTACTAGACCTTAACCCTATAGTTTAGAACTAACCGAACCCCATAGTTTTCTACCATAGCATATTATCCCAGGGAGAAAGGGGTTTAACTTTCTCCAAAGGCTAAACTTCAGTTATATACAGTTCCAGCTAACTAAGTCTATTTATTTCTATTAGGTACTCTTCATGAGACCCATTTACGAGTATTAATCCTGAATGAGGTTCTGAGGTCTCATCTTATACTACTATAGATCTATGATCACATCTACCAATATCTATATATGTCTCTATTCATGTATCTCTTCTATGGGTATGTGTAGTATGTATCATCACAGCTGGAAGAAAGTATGTGTGCAGGCAGACCATCTAAGTAGATTAATATTTGATTCCAAGTACAAGGAAACTTTGTTATAGCCAAGTATTTATAGCAACAGTGTAATCTGATATAGAATTATTGGAGTGCAATGAGTTCCTGAGCTTGGACAGGCGAAGGTTAGTACATGATGACTCTAGTATAATACCATGTCATATCTATAATGATTCTCTTGTCCATTCCGCATCCTAATATTTCTAATTTCAGCATAAACCCTTGGTAAGTCTAAATAATGTTTCAACCGGGCATACTATACGACGACAGCATACTTAAGTGATTTCAGTTTGACTGATTGTATCAGTCTATTTTTATTTTATACATTTTACTACCGACTATAACAGCGTTCTATGTATAATTTCTAATATGTTAACATTTTACATTTCTTCATACTCCATCGGGCAAGAGAAATAATTATATTGAGAATTGTAATAAGAGAGAAAAAAAATCATTTCTTGAATTCCTCTTCTACTTAGAATTTATTATTCTTGGATGATATATATTTTTGTATTTACGAATTCAACAAGAAAGTACTCTCACTGGCATAAGATCTGTTGCTTCTCAATGCCTGCCATACACATGATTTTTTGTAGGAGATAGGTAGTTTTTATTATTAGAATGCTTTTGTCATGCAAGTTTCTGTGGTATATATTAAGTAAATTTATATGCAAATTGATTGTACAGTAGAATGGAATAACTGAAAAGAAAAGAGAGAAGAGAATGAATAGAAGTTGAGAAGAGTAGTGACATGTTTGGGTATAGTTATAATAGGTACCTATAATGTGTGGGGGAAAAGGGAAAAAAGAAGAAGTAGTAGTAGTAGTAGATATGGTAGGATATACATAAGTGGCACTATGAATAGGTTTTCGGTTCGTATGTATAAAAGTACAATATGAGAAGCAAGGGACATACCTTACGAGAGATTAGACCATTATATAAACTGACATGCAATGCCAGAGAACCTACAAATGGTAATTATTCAACACAACACGCAATTTCAAGCCTGAGTGA
This sequence comes from Novacerus sp. FZ-2019, assembly GCA_036851875.1. NCBI lineage: Eukaryota > Metazoa > Arthropoda > Collembola > Entomobryomorpha > Tomoceridae > Novacerus > Novacerus sp. FZ-2019. Next base: position 9,249 of record JAAXYV010000032.1, read on the forward strand.
GCGCATTAATTTCTGTTTTTCTGCTCTGTATTCTTCTTTTTCTCTCGTTCTGCTTGCCTTCGTCTACCTGACGAATATCTCGGCTCTCCGTTTTGAACTTGTCCCGACTGTCTTGTCTCAGCATGGTTTCGTCTTCTACACCACGTATATGTATGTAGAAAAACTTTGTATTTTATTGATTTTCGAAGTTTAGTTTACTTGGTTAGGAAGCGGGAAGTGAATTCAGGTTGATAAGAGAGTGAGAGCCTAAAAATGGAAAAGCGAAAACAGGGAAATTGTAGAGAAAAGGTTTTCTATAACAGGAACAGGAAGACTGGAGTACAGTTGTTGGACGATTGGAATCCACTAACATACATTCAGTTGAATTGAATTGCGTTTCACTTAGAGCAGCAAGAGTGAAGAGGAGATTGAAGGAATGGATAAGAAACGGAAAGAAAAGAAAAGAAAAGCAGGAGAAAAGGAAATAAGGAAAGGAAAGAATCGGGGTGAAATCATAGAGTGTATATATATATAGACAGATATGTGTATGTCTCTCTCCCTCTCTGTCTGTGGTAGTAGTAGACCATAAGGACTGGTTTCCTTTAGTTTGGCAAAGATGGGATAAGAACAAGTACATAAAGTAAAGGAAAGAAAAGAAAAGATGGGACAGGAATTTCAGGCGGACTAATAGATCGTTGACAGCTCCTAAATCTTCTGATAATTGATTCTTGTGGCTGAGGAATGTGGAATCCTCAGCCTATCCTATCTGTACAAGTGCCATTCCATGAGTTTCTTTATAATATATCCACTATCATAGCAGTGGTACTGCATTCCCCTCAACCCAATATACACACACTCCATACTAAAACTCCACAGTCTACTCTACTTACGTATATACATACCTACTCTATTCTTTTTCTATTCTCATATTATCCTCTGTCTTCCATTTCCCTTTCCTTTCCTTTCTTCTCTACTTCCTAGACACTCCACACAAGGAGAAGCACTATGAACTTTGCAATTAATTCTGTCTCACCGTTTTTTTCATCATCTTGTCTGAAGGATTAGGATTGTCCATCCAGAAACCCTCATTATCCACTAGGTACTAATACTTATATAGAGTCATATCATCACATATGTACATTCAACTAGAAAAAATTTCATAAAAAAACAAAGAAAAAATTAAATTTATTAGACTCTCTTCTTAAAAACGAGCCTAATAATAATAATATACCTAACGATCTTAATTCCCTAACTTGTCAAGAATTCGAGACTGGAATTGTAGTTTATGAAATCAATGTTTGAAATGGATACAATAAAAATAGTGGTATGCAATGGCATTCAGAAACAGTCCTGTTTATTGACTGAACCAAATTATATAGTGAATAATAATTTCATTCGAAAATGTAGGTCTTGCTAAAGAAAATATAGGCATAGTGGACTGAGTGGTAATTTTGCTTTGTTGACGTTCGGGTTGGGTGTACTTGATTAGGTAATTGAATTCTGCTCACAATTCTGGTGCATATAGGAACTGTCCTGTCCTCCTCTCTCGGCATACTCTAATTTACTCTCACGTAATGTACTTTCAGTTCAATCTTTTCTAAAGGATAATAATAATGAATTGATTGTATTTGTGAAGTGGGTGTAAAAAGAAAGGAGGGAAAGTGGAACAATTTATTGAATGAAGGAAGCATGCCTACATACTTATGGATAAGAGAGCAAAAGGCAGGAGTCGACGAGCTGACTACTTAATAGAATCCCGTTCCACTACTGCAAGGAGTTGGTGGATACGTTTTTTTTCTTTCTCTCTGTGGTTTTGATTGATACTGCTTGTTCATCCGGGACGATTCGATTCGATTCTATTTAATTTGATTCCTTCGGTTCTTTGCAGCAACGCAAGGCCATGGCAACGTTTTCTTGTTCTTTGTATAGCTGTGATACAATTTTTACAATAGTTGGGATATACACTGGGTGTACTATAAGGAATAAGGTACTGACGATCCACCGTATCTTGGAGTAAAACCGTGATAGTGGCCTGATTTCTACGCATTCTAAGGTAGAAACCATTCCTCAATCCCATGCAAATTCTCCTATCCCATTGCATAGGAAATCGACCAAGTTAAAATGAATCGTCAGTATGGCTAATATATAAAGTATAGTTCCTGTATTACAACAGATGTTAAAAAATAATACACGCTCTAGCAGTATACCGAATGGAAGGCAATAATAACAAAATGAAGAAGTGAATTCAATTGAACTGAACTGAGCTGTTGTGGTGAGGCTATACAGTATTCAAGGAGTTATCAGTTAGTCCTTCTGGGAAGACAACGCAAGTGAAGCAAAAGAACTTCTTCTCATTCTTCTAGATCCTTCATTTCACTTACTCAGAGTTACTTCCTGAATCCATCTAATTACCTTGTCTTTATTTCTTTTCCCATCAAAACAGTTATATTACCACCAGCTATAGTGAGTCACTCAGAGAAATCAATAAACTTACTTTGGAAATGTTTTTCTACAGGTTTTAATGTTAGTGCCAAGCCGTAAACCTAACTGGGGGTAGGATAGTTGGTATATTTAGTACCTAGGTATGTAGGTTTGTACACATAGACTTTCTCCAGTTTCCTTCAGTTTATTTTTAACTTATTGCCTTCTTCATCCCCTCACTTAGTGTTTATTGTTGACTTCAATCCAAAGTGGAATCCAAGATAAGGTGCGAAGGAAAGACAGCTGAAGAAAATCACGAAACAGTCATAAATACCAAAAGCTAATTTTACTTAGAGAAAGAAAGGATAAAAGTATAAAATTCTCTTACTCGTTTTCTTCACGCCATGTTTTATTTTATTTGACGGATATTTTAATTTCTTGGTCTTTGTGCGAGTTCTCTATATTTATATACCTAGGCACCTATATAGGTATGTATTTTTGCAGTGCTAGCTTGAAAGTAGATGCGTCCAATTAATTACAAACTGTCACCGAGTCCGGACAGTTTTGGTCATAAATTCTATATGCATGTTCACATGCAATTCACCTATACATCCGGTAGGGACGTTGTTGTAGTTTGTTATATTGAAGAAAACCATATGTATTATACCTATGTGAATTTATTTGCGTGCAATAGAGCAATGCATTTTAACGGACCAGGCGTATTTCTTGTCTTGAAACTCCCTTGTACAGTATACTCTTAGTTGTTCAAGTCATTTAGGTCTCACATATAGTGAAGAGACTTGTCTTGCAAAAATAATCTGAGCAACCATAGGGGAAATTCTTCATCTTCCACTGGCAGGACGAACTGCAAAAGAATTATCAACAAGTACAATATCCGCCTTTAAAATGAAACAAAAGTCTAGGTCTCTAGATGCATGGGGTCCACTGTGCCACAGGAAAAGGAAACAAGAGAACTACTCATAGCATACTTCTTAATCTCCAGTTCTGTTTCATTCCCACCGGGAAGAAAAAAGTACATAAAGACAGACAGTAGGAGCAATAAAGAACAATGACAATAGTCCTCGCTCACGGATGAAAATGACAGTAGTTTTAGTCTCTACAGGGAAACAAGCCAAACTTACAAGATAAAAAGGCATAATAAATACGAGTAGGTCGTATGTATAGTATAGTGTAGGAAACATAATTTCCCCGGGTGACGTCTATTATTAGCTTCGTTCTTTTCTTTTCTGTCGTGCTTTTTTCTCCTATCAGGAGAGGTATCAGGAATTATATATGAGTCTCGGCATGAATACTTAACCTAATCTATCATATGTACACCGGTCATTTCATTTTATTGAATTAATTTCCATTACATGCTCTTTTTATCTCCTCTGCTTTTTGTGATGAAAACTTCACTCTTGCGTTTAAACTCATTGTAATGTAATGACAATTCAACTGGTTCTTCATTACACCGGCGTAGCGACTTTTTTCACATCAAACTTACTTTGTCTTGAAATACCTCAGTAGCTAGATGACTCTACTGCTCTTTTAGTCTAACTAAAGTAATTATCCTCCTCGAATAATCACATCAACGCAGCCTTATTACTTATCCTACCTGCAATGGACTTGTAAGAATTGTCTATTTAGACACTACACCAATGCCATTACGTCACTTACGTGCGTAAATTACTTATACTAGAGCAGAAAATATTCAGGAAGTGTAATATACAATATACCTAACAATAAATGTCATTTACTACGGTTTCAATACCGACTACAAACGTTTTTATCTTGTATATACTATATATATGTTGTAGGTAGGTAGGTAGGTAATAGTTTTATTTTGCGTCGGAGCCTAAGGCTGAGCCTGCTCCGACGTTAAATACACATACATCTAATAGCTCATGTACAGTTTCAAATTTCAATTAATGTTACTATATATGTTGTATATATGTATATAATACGATATAGTTCTGAAAATATGAGGTTCAGTTCAATATAGTACTGCTACGATGTTGCTACGCATTAAGACTTTAGTACTATCATTCTAAATAAATCGTAGTTTGTATTACCTACGTTGCGTAGTAGTTACTTGAAATTTAATGTTTTTTCAGTTTTACATTAAATTTATAGCAGCAACTGCATAGGTACATAAAGTTTTATAAAGACTTTATTAATAATGAAGACTTGAATACGGTTGTATTAAAATAACTAGGATCTATAGTTTTGTTGGTACGAGTTTTGTTTTGACATGAAGTTACTCGGATTCTAAGCTTATTCATATACTCTATGATAAGCATGACTTTGGTTTATTTATATACAAGCATAATAGACAGTGGAGTTTCATTATTTGAAAAGAAATTTTAGTGGGTATTTTAGTCATTTGATTTTTGATAGGACAACGTGATAGTGACCGAAGACGGAATACGCTTTGACCTCAACTATATCGCCTCAGAGCAAACTCTGTGCAGACTGAATGAATGGGATTACCCCATATTTGACTTAGAAGAATCCTCGCAGACTCAAATACTCAGCCATGTAAGTCCTTCTCTTTTGTTTTAGAAAGACAACCAAACCAACAACGTGTGTAACATAAATAAACTGAGAAAAAATTGAAATGCATCGTTATTTGATATAAAGAGTAAAGTACTGTACAGTGATTTCTAAGATATTAAGGTAACTCTGTCTTTAACTGTTGGGGTTTTGGATAAATACAAATTTTCAGATGTGCTACAAAGTGTTCCTTGATGTCGGGCTCTTCGAGACGTTTAAGATTCCTATTAGAGAGTTCATCAACTATTTCCACGCCTTGGAAATGGGATATCGAGATAAGCCATGTGAGTTCACTTTCGTTGTCTTGTTGACTTTGCCTTTGTGGCAATTTTCTGTCGACTTCTGCCTACCACTACATTTATTTTATTTGACATCTAAATTTTACGTCTTCTTTATTACCTACCGATATGGGCAGTATAGATTAGGGTGGTCCTTATATAATCCAAAAAGGTAGATTTAAAAAATTCTAAAGGCTCACCCCTTGAAGTTGATTCATGTATTAAGAAAAATATTCAGTAAAAATTTGAGCCCCATCGGAATACATTGAGGGGTTCCGCCGCAGGTTGAGTTTTTATATAAGTTCTTATTCTAAACATTAAGCGATCGGTGCCATCCGAAATGTCTACCAAATTAGCTAAACTAAAATTTTTATTGAATTTCGTTTCATTAAATGGAAGAAATTAGCAGGCTAAGACATCAAAAAGTTAAAATTGCATTTTTAAGGATCACCGTAATCCTCAGTGGGTATGAATCCAACGACGGCACCCCCTGGTATCCGCCGAATTTGCTAAAATTTTTACCCAATTCTTTTTTCAAGATGTGGAAGAAATTGGCTGAGTGAGACATTAAAACATCAAAAGTTCATTTTTAAGGACCACCCTAGTATAGATCATGTATAAAAATTTAAGTGTATCTCACGTCAAACCAACCATGGAAGTCCTACTACGTTTATGACGTTTGAATAGATTCAGGATATTAAAAATTGCCATAAACATTTAATCACATCACGGTACATTTACTTTCTGTGTACTTATTCATTTAGAGGATACAATATAGGTACAATGCAGGTAGGATTATGTAGTAAAAATATTGAACAGTCGACAGGAGAGTTGACGTTATTGGTTACGAGACAGCATAAAATAGAAAGCTAGTGATATGAAAATTAAGTGAAGGGATAGTAAAATAACGTTCAGAGAAAGCATTGTTGTCACTAAAAGCTAAGGAGTAAGAAATCGGGAGTTTTATTGTTACTTGTAATAAATTGGGAAAATTCTTTGACTTTTTCGCATATTTTTATACGCTTATTAGCAGTGAAAAGAATGTCACCTTATTTACACCTAACTTTCCATCACTTAAAATCACTACTAGTTTACACGACGAATTAGGCATCAAATATGATAGACCAGATGACGCAACAGCAAAACAGTTTATTTGTAACAACTTCATCACTACGCATAGAGTGAAAGATATATTCTACAAATTCTAGCTAAGCAATACAAGCTTAATTATAATAAAGCTTGGTATATTTCAATTTTTAGAAGGATTTACGGCGTAACCACTTCTTCCAAGAATTGCTTTGAAAACTTTCTTTTATCCATGTATTTTGTGTCGGTACTGCCTGAAATAATTCTAGACTGTCTGAGACTCGAATTCATTTTTATAATCTGACAATGCTTCAGAGCATCTAGTACAGTTCGACTGTCGATTCACGAAAATAAGATTGTTTTGTATGTTCAGCCAGATGTTTTTGACAATAAAGCTATTACAATTGCAATTACAGTTGAGAAAAGTACATTGCAACTAAATTATGCCCACTAACCTGACCACGTTGTACTGAAATGGTTGGTCTCACTAATGTAATATTTATGTTATGTTTTATTCTGTGACGTTATATATAATCATTAATTTAATGAAAGAGATATTAAATTACTCTTGAAAGCAAAATGGATACAAAAAGAAAGTCATTATTTGAAGCACGCAATCAATTTATATTATTCATAGCAGTACGAAGCGCCATAGAGGACGAATTGCGCATCATGCCTCATGCCTCATTTGATGCCACATGGTTTCTACTTAAAATAATATATGCCATGCCTTATGTCTCAAGTGTCATTCTTTAAATATCAAGTCTTCATTCACTTTATTTAACCTAACCTAACCCACACAAAAGACCTAAACTAACCTACCCAAAATGACTTAGCCCAACCCCTCCCCAAATGACCTAACCTAACCTACCCAAAATGACCCAACCTAATCTGCCCAAAATGACCTAACCTAGCCTACAGAAAATTATCTAACCTAACCTACACAAAATAACCTACCTAACCTACCTAAAATGATCTAACCTAACCTACACAAAATAATCTAACCTAACCTACACAAAATAACCTAAGCTAACCTACCCAAAATGATCTAACCTGACTTACCCTTTCATCTTTCTAGTCTCCTATTTTCTATCTTTATCAACGATTTCCCTTCTCAGGTAATAGAAGCCATTTTAATACTATACGCTGACGATTCTACACTCTCAATCCCAGGATCTGCCAATATGATTACTATATTATGCCAGAAACTGAACGACAAATTAGAAAGAATGAACAACTGGTTGAAATTTCATAAACTCCATATCAATAACAGTAAGTCCTACTTCATGGTAATAGGCTCTGAGAATGATTTATCGGATATCGTGGTTCCTTCAATTTATATCAATGGAAAAAAATCACAAGAGTGTGCAACATTAAAATCTTGGGTGTCACATTTAACCAATTTGCCAGATTGGCACAGTAATAAGGTGGAGAAACTCTCAGATAACCCACGTTCGCAATATTATTGATCAAGAAAGCAAGGGGCTTCTCATTAATGCCTTCATAATTTCTCGAATTCAATATTATCTCGGTATTTGGTTGGGGTAGAAGACGGGATTGATCTACAAATACTTCTGATTATGAAGAAAGCTGCCCGTTTCATTTTTAATATTGGACGTTATGACCCAATTAGCAAAGATATTTCTAACAAATTAGAATGGCTTAAACCTAAAGGATTTGCGATATTTGAGAATATCAAACTCGCCTTCGCCATTTTTCATAATGTTTGTCAAAGATTGAGCAAGCTTCCTTTCACATTTAGAGCGATAAAATATTGGAATGAGCTCCACGACATTATAACCCACACTTCCCACTATTTAAAAAAAATTGATCGTTCCTTTCTCTTAAATAATCAAAAAAGAGAAGAGAGACAAATTGAAGATATCCTTATCCCTGATTCAGACATTAATAGACTTATTGAAAACGTTGGGAATAGACTAGCTTAATTAATCTTGATTAATTTGACCTAGTTGCTTATTTATAATATTAAGTTTTAAGACTAAACTTTGTGACATTACTAATACTTTATAATACGCCGTGTACATTGTACATTCTTATAACTTTAATCTTTCCGTTGTTCCGTTAAGAGTATAGAAATCATCTTATGTAACCTCAGTTAACAATTTTAATACTTTATGTCAAAATATTCTTATGAAATGACACAATCTATTTATTCCTTGCTTTTGAATGTTATGATGTACTTGTAATAACTCGAACTCAATAAATTATATTACCGAGGGTGAAGTTCCTATTAAATAGGGTCCTGTATCGGTTGTAGTAATAATAATAATACCCAAAATGGCCTAACCTGACCTACCCATAATGACCTAACCTAATATACAACAAACGACCTGACCTAACCTACACAAAATAAAAACCTATCCTACCCATAACGACCTAACCCGTTCAACCCAAAATTACCTAACCTAACCTACCCAAAATAACATACCTAACCTAACCCACCCAAAATAACTTAACCTAAGCTAATGTAACTTAGCATAACATTTCGAAACCAAAATAATCATGAGGCATGACAACATGAGGAGGTATGAGATATGATGAATGAAGCATGACACTTCAGCATACGGCGTGTTGCCTCAACTTAAAAAACGTAGACATAACTCTGGCACCATAGAAGATAATCTGAAATTAGCTACTGTACAGTTTTATGTACTTATATAATACAGTGAAAAGAGTTCAATTGTATTGCTTGTATTTAGTTAATCAAGGGAATTCAAAATATTAGAAAGAGTAAAACAATGGAAGTGACTTGGTGTGTGTACCCACAATACGAAGCAATAACGCAACGCAAGATTAAGTGAAACAGACATAGTATGCAAACTGTACATTTGATTTGAAAAAGAGGAAAGTTAATTTGAAATCAAGTTATAGAAAGATCAGTTTCATTCTAATTTTAGAACGTAGAAACACTTTTTTTTTATTGTTTTAGTGCGTGAGTTACAATTTTATTTTATATGCCACATTCACTTTAACTTGAAGTATCTACTTACGACTTCAGAATTCCTTGAAGGATTTTATTCTTAGGGGTAATTCCTGAATACATTATTCTGTGTGTCTGCAGGTATATACGCTTTGACTCTGAAAACACAATGTTCATAAAGTTTGATTTTGTAGTCTTGTATTTCGAAGATTTTAGTTATTGCCGCTATTTTCTAGGATAAGGGAAGAAATCCTTTTTGTATTCTATTTATCTCTTTTCTTCGTCATAAAAATAAAAGGAGACGAACACGTATTTCCAGATAATATTTTGCTGCTATGCTATAACTGACTAGGATCTTGGAGGGAATTTGGTTTAGCTACGAAATCCGAACAGATAAACAAGTCATACAGAGTATGTGTGTGGGTGGGTAAATTTGACGTAGGTTTGTTTGATTTAGCTGGGATTGATGGTAGAAGAATGTGTCTATCTATAAGAATATATAATAAAATATAGGACTGATTGATCGATTTTTGGATGTGGTGTGCAGATCATAATCGGATGCACGCTGCGGACGTGCTCCACGGCGTGTATTACTTGACATCCCAACCAATTCCGGGTTTTGAGACACTTCTCTCTGACCCAGAAACACCCTGTGCTTCCGGTAAGCTCTCACTCGGTTTATTACTCCTCGACATATCTCTACTCTTGTGTTTCTCCATGGAATTTGTACTCTGCTTATATAAATACTTGTATTTTGCCACAACTTGCTGTATGTATGAATGGATATTACTTGCTTTGTAACCTTATTCTTCAGTGTATACTTGTTCTTGCATTTGCTTGCTTTCACTCTTGCCCTTTTCAATATACATATTACACTAGTTACAGAGTTGAGAAGAGTGCATTGAAGTGAGTCAAGTACTTAGAAACTTAGCCCTGTTATTTTATTTGCACTTGGTAGCTTGGGTCATGGGTACATAATAGCGCAGCGTGGAGACTGGGAAGTCTTAAAAATTGCTCTCCTCTTTCTCTGTCTC
>JAAXYV010000033.1:0-19471 GCA_036851875.1 Novacerus sp. FZ-2019
GGGTCAGAACCCCCCCCCCTGATTTTGAAATTCCAATTAAAGACTTCCGTAAACTCTCATTACTTCAGAGATTAAAGTCACTCACGAAGATAAGAATTTAGCAGCATCAGTGCTTAAGGGTTACCTCGAAAAATAAAGCGAGCTGTACTTGGTTGATTCACTATTGGTATGGAGACAACTTGAGTCTGCCTGTACTATTATTTGTTTACCTAAGCTACAGAATACATGAGCATCTTGACTTGAGATTTAGCCTAAAAGTATTGTGTGATTGCAAAACTTTGTCCACACCTAATTTCTGTATGAAACATTTGTGACAGCTGTACAGGTCATACCAGTGAATATTTTGGAATTGTTCTTCTCCTGATTTTATTTCGTGCATACAGAATTGTAAAGTGCACAGTTTCGATATATTATTTAGTGGATATTTTTCACTGGCTTAATAGGAGCATTGTAAAATAATGACACTGAGCGCAATGCGTTACTCTGGCTGTGAACTAAATTCAGTACAAAAACTGAACCGACATTTATACCCGTTCGACCTGCGACGTTTTACATGGGAATCCGTATCTCTATCTAAGCCAGCTTTATTTTTCGAGGTGCCCCTTAAAAGCTATCCATCAAGCCGATATCCCTATGGTAATAGACAGCTTACTCATTCTGCTCTTATGAAAAATTCTTCCAATTTTTAAAGAAATTTAAAAAAACGAAAGAGTACATCCCCAACCGCGTCAAGGTGGAATAATTTCCAAGTTATTTCATTTTATTTGAAGCGACCGGTTTCATATACATATCATCAGGCTTATATTATTTTCACTTTAACTCCAAATGTTGTGTTGGTTAACACAAATTGTAGTAGTACCAGTAGGAGATGTAGATTACTAGTTTATAACTAAATTATACAAGTACCATCACAGCAAATTATATTCTAGATAATCAAGCGATATATTGTATAGTATATATTGTAAGTAGTTGGATTCTATTTGCCCAGTTTAGAACGAAGCGTTAAAACCACTCAAAAACTGTCAAAAGTATGGCTGCATATTAGGGTGGAGTGAAAAACATGAAAAATTACTTCGTTTTGGAATAGTGCGCAAAAGTTGTGTGTTGGATTGCTTAGTATCGTGATAAAAAATTTTGAAATTCGGATAATGTCTTCTGCCTCCCCATCGAGCTCGACCGTTTTCTCATTCAGCATTGTTCATATGACAAAACAAAAAATTAAAAAATTCATTCAGCTTTTTAATACCGCGAAAAATGACGTTTTGAATTACTTAGTATTGTGGTACTTGTGCTTTGAATTCGGATAATTCCTTCCTCCTTTTTTTAAATTTAAATTTTCTCACATTTGAACAATGGTATAAATGAGAGAAAATTGAAATTAAAAAAAGTAGAAAAGTATTATCTGAATTTAAAACACAATTACCACGATCCACCCTACTGCATATTATTACGAATGACCTTTGACCGATGTCGAAATAACCTTTGAATGGTTCAAATTGGTTTAATTGATCAAAAGTTACACTTGTTAAATTATAGCACAATTTAGCACGTTCAAACCAGTCATCAAATGACGCCATGTTTATATAGGGAGAACCCTTGAATCCTAGAAGCCCTCGAACGGGCTAAAATTCCTTGTATGTAGTTAATGTTACGGTGTGTAAGCAGGATTTATTACAGTTTTCAATGCAAAGAACCACAGAAAAAACTGAAAATGAACTGCTCTAAACTCTTTCCAGCTCGATCAGCCACGCCTTAGTATAAGTAAGTACGTTCAGTACTTTGATGTGTCTTCTGGTTTATTTTTTGTATAGAGTTCTAGAATGGTTGGCTGATTGGTACAATTGTACTCTGAAACGCCTATACTGTAACACAATGTAATTGATGCTGGATTGCAAGGGATCGGAAAGAAAAAACAGAATGGTAAGAAACGGAAAAATCCATTACGTCCATCTGTTTTGTATTCTTGAACCGATTCGTTGTGCATTGAACTTGAGGTCTGTAACCAGACACACGGAAGTAAAAGACTTAGTTTTTATGTTCTAGGGATCTGAGTGTTGCCACTCGGGGTGAATTGAAGTTGACGCAAATTTTATGTAAAAAGTTGATAACTGATTGTTTGATGACTTATATAAAAGACTTTTTCATTTTCTTTCAACCAACTTTACCTGACTGCATAGAAATACATTGAAAAGTCTAGACTCACTACATTTTTGCTTTACCTACACATACATTGCACACTCCGTATGACTAAGGAAAATTTAAATGAAATATGAGAATGAAATAGAGACAAGGGAATAGAGATGGTTGATCCTTGAGAATATCAAAGATCATCTACTCCATTCATTCTTTCTTTTCAGTATCAGTACACCTGTGAAATATGAGGTTTCTGAGAAGTCAGCATTTAAGTTAAGTCCTCATTTTGAAATATTGACTCTCGTTACAATGGAGCTCAGTTTTCTATTCAGTTTTTTGTTCGGTACTATCTTAGTGTGAGAATGTTCTATAACGTATCTTATTTCATTTGAAGAAATAAAAACATACTATAAGTAGATTTAATGGACCTATACTTTACTTCCGTCATTTTGAGATCTATACGTATACAGAAATTTATTTAAAAGTCAAAGCAGAGTCTGAAATATTTAAAGCCATGCATACTTATGTTTTCGTTTACGGTTTCTAAAGAGTTTTAGGGTAGCCGTTAAAACACAATTCGAATCCGCGCACTGTTAATCTTAAATACAGTTTATAATATATCTAACAGATAACCTATTGAGTAATATATTGCAATACTGAGTAAATTTTATAGCCAGACCCATGGTCGTATAGATCGTGAGTATAGCCTAGAAACCATACCGTTCCATGTATTCAGATGTTTTGAGGACCTCATTAATGGTTTCTACTACTCCTGAATACATGCATAGGTATGGTTCCTAAGCTATACTCAGGATCTATGGGACCATGGGTCCTGCTTGAAAAAGATTTGTTCAGTATATATCATATTTATCAAATGGAATTGAGAGCACCGCAAGACAAATTAAATGGCGTCCAGGAAACGATTTCATCATTCTGGGTTTTACTGGGAACTGAACTAGTTTCTTTAAAACCTTCCGTCGGAATCCTATAGAGTTGTGATGCTCTTCACTCAAGAGCTGCTTAAGGTATAAAATGGTATTATTGGGTGGTGAAATGCATGTAATAAATTTATACTTACTGCACAGCATGTACTTATGGGGGTCCTCACCACAACTGATTCATATTGAAAGTGAATTACAGATAGTATATTTTATTTCACTTCAAGCTACGAGTACTTAGTCAATGAGTTGAACTGAGTGCATCTTTAACAGAACTGGTTTCGGTTAGGAATAGTGTGCTTTTAGGGATGAGTAGACCTTCAGGAAGGGAAATAATTAGCTTAGCTCTTTTGACAATTCCCAGTAAATTATACCAGCCTACTATATTTATACCAACTCTAGTAGCTTTGGGTATAAAAGATAGTCCAAAGGAAAATACTAGAGAAATACAATACTACTTGAGGAAGCGAAGCTACAGTGAAACAAAGCGCAGACTACCAGCTAGAGTAAATGTGTATTATATTATATACACGAAGGTGTACAAAATGGATGATGAAACACTGATTGCACTTTGTCATTAGTATTTACGCAGTATCTTTAATACCAAGCTGGCAATGAGAGGGACAGTAAAATCACAAAACCATTCAGTTCCGTATTACACACTGCACTACAGGAAAATTAACTAGTCAAGGTTTTGAAACTCAGTGAAAAATCGCTCCATAACCAAACTCAGTTGATAAACAACCATAGGGTAAGTTGAGATGTCTCGTGTAACATGAAGCGAATAATTGGAACAAATGTGACTTTACTTTAATTTATTTGAGACTCTACAAGTTGCATCATTGTTTTTATCACATTGTGAGTTGTATTAATGCACGGAAGCTTCTTTCACTCAGTCTCAGTTTAGGACAAGCCTGAGAGATAATTGTAAACACAAAGGATGACGTGTTTGTAATATCACACCTAAGGCAACCTTCTGTTCTGAAATAAGGTACCTTTGATTTGTGCTTCCTAGAAAACTCATTCTTCTATCTTAATCAAAAGGCTGCTACAGAGTATGTACCATTTGTAAAGTAAGATGTGGAATGAATAATCCTTTTGGTAGTCAAATATAGACTACCATATTAAATGTACGTAATCAAAAGATAATTGTTGTCTGTTGGTTATGTCTCTGCGAAATACAATTTTTAGCTGCAAGTGTTTTTATTTCCTAGAAGGAAATTTTGTAATTTCATTCAAGCTATGTAAATTTGCATTAGTGTGATGAAAGATTGAATATGTAGGTTTTTAAGATCTTCCGAGCTCTACTTGTTTTAAGCTTACAAAAATACATCGAATTTTACTTATTTCACTTGATGTATGCACATACTGCAGGAAACCATTTTAAATTGCAATTAGAGTGCAGATGAAGTAAAAAGTTAATTTCCCTGTCTTATTTTGTGGAATAAAGTATGAATTTGAAATCTCTCTTATTTATTAGATCATAAATCAAATATACTCAACGATCTAAACGTTCTGAACGTAAGGACTTACCATATTCATTAAAATCCGTGCTTGAGTAAAGTTGCCACAGAAAATATTATAGCATAATATATGCATGAGCCTACAGATGTTGAATCTCATCATATCCACAAAAACTAGTTTTGTTTGGTTTAGTTTCGTAACTTCAAAAATAGTAAGCATATATTCTCTATTTCTTTTGCTCACATGTTGAAACTTGTTTGTTTGTCTAGGCATAATGGAATTGCTGAAGGCAAGGTGTGCATGGAGAAACCACAAGAAAGTTCAGAAAGCAACCTAGTAATTGTAATGGTGTACTATATAATAAGAATAAGACAATACACAACTATTTTATATAAAGTAGCGAGAGATAGAGTCAGTCTAACGATGCCTAGTTTCGTGCATCTGTGGACTTGAAATTATATTGTATGAATTTATGCTGTAGACGAAAATAATTATGTATCTCATAATGTACACTACCAAAGTACTTTCATGTATCACTGCTATGAGGAAAATCTTTGTACCGTTTTATGTGTGTCTGTGTTTTTTGACAATGCGATGATATTGCAATTTACAATCGGAGAAATATGTGATATTAACTTATACTGTTTGTAAATAGTAATCCGAGAACACATATATAGTAAAAAATTAACTTCATTCATTAGTCATGTAATTTACTCAATCTAGACGAGAGAAAGTTAGACGAGTCACGATATACGTATTCATTTAGCAATACAGTAATACAATATTGTTCGTTTATTCATATACTAATTGTAAGTTACTCTTCAATCTATAATACAACTTCTGTGAGCAAATGTGGAAATGTATTTGTAATTGCAATGATTTATTGTCAAAAACTTCAGACTGAACACACAAGGCAAACTTATTTCCATGAATCGACAATTTGTTATTTTAGACAAACTTTTCATTTCGAATAGAGCGAACTATTCAAATGTATTAAATTACAGTTGATAATTTAAAATTTGACTAAGGCATGATTTTTACTGAGAAATTTGATCGTATCTGTAGTGAATTGTACAATTTAGACCGGAAATCTAATACTTTGTCAACTAACTTAACAAAACATTCAACTATACGTTTTCCAGTATTGTGATTCTTTTGTAGGCTATATAGAGTGATAGTAGAAGATTGTCGTTCAATTTATTGAATTCAAAATATTACTGAAAACTCATTTTTTGAATGATTGGAGAGTATATCTTCGTAGGAAAAAAACGAGATATATTTTAGAAATCATTGTTAAGTGCTGCTGTAGTTATAAATGAGTTTCAGGGTTTAAGTCAGGCTCTTACTTAAGGCAAGCAAAATGATGGAGATGGTTTGAAAACGTAAGAGAGTTTTATGATCTCTATAAGTTGTAAGATTGATTGATTACTTTATTTCATGAAGTATAACGTGATATACCTAAGATATTTCTCATCCAATTTGAGATTCGTTAGATACTAGATATTTTCCTTATTGTATAAAGTAAGAAGACAGCGAATAAAGATACAGACTGAACCTAAGGTGCATGATATCATATCACAATGTGTATATATTACTTTTATGTTTGCAGCAATTTCCTCTTTCACCTACTACATTTTCCGTATTTGAGTCTTGATTTCCTGTATGGATGAATCCATTTCCAAGTTGAACTTACATGAACTCCTACTTTCTTTTCCGTACATTTCTTTGCATGAGGGACACATTCTGTCTACCTTCAATCTTTAAATTGCGACATTGGTACAGCGAAAAAACTCTGATTTTCTTACCTTTGGAATGCCCAACATTGAGGTTGAGACTGACGTCAATGTCTACAGTGTGAGTGTGACTGTGCCCAATGGACAGCTCAGAGTTTCCACTGGAGTCTCGGGTTGTAACAAGGGTTCCCATGTCGATTTGACTGGCAATATCAAAGAATCAAGTTCAACCCCGTTGAATTGTAGAGAGTTTAGTTTATAAAGGAAGTTATGACAAGCGAATAAGCTCACAAATGTTTGTTGGGAAGGTACTTTTATATTCAATTACGAACTTCGTGTAGAATGATGACAGAAGATACGATAGTACGTGATTATCTGGACAAATGTCAATAAACAATGGAATACAATGCAAACGTATAAAGACAGATCGGTAGTGTGATAAAACTGTTGGAGAAAGTAAATGTCCTGTTTCCAACTCTGTTTTTAGTCTTTTTTGTCCAACAAACTATACTTAACTCGTAAACACCAAAGTACAGTCATATATATTGACATGAAATTGAGAATAACTTTGAACTGCAAAGCAGGTTAAATTAGGAGAAAGCGTCGTATTACGTATGAAAGATTTCAAATGGCGAGTTATCACTAGAGTCCAAGCAGATAAAGGAGTTAATAGGCTGTTCTTGAAACAAGATTCAAATTGGGGTAACTTGAATATTAAGCTGATTTTGGTATTGGGGATGATTACTGTTATTTGCCTGGAAAGAAAACAACCCTTTCCATACAATAGTTAAACTTGTAGTAATAGGAGTGATAGATGTAATGTTATAGTACTAGAAAATGGACAAGTAGTGGTAATAGTAGTAATTGTTGTAGAAATTGTAGAAGTCGTAGTAGTGGTAATATCTGATACAGTGTTCAACTTCAACTTCAACTTCTGCTCTGTTTCTTTCAGGTTTTTGTTTGCTTCTTCGACTGTAGATGATATCTTTCAAAATTCATGACCAACGTCTGAATTATTCTGCTCTCTGTCTATATATGCCATGGACGTAACGCACACACAAGTCAGTTCAAACTAAACTTTCTCTAGTAGGTATATCCTGCATTTACATGTACTTATTGTATTATATTGCACTCTACTATATACCTATAAACCGTCCAGTTCACCTTTTAGCATGACTTTTTCTTATTGTTTTGACCAAGTCAGAGAAAGAGGGAGATAAAGCTTGTATTATCAGGGAGGTAAACAGGAGGTAGATTTGGTGGTTCAGGAGAAAACTTTTCACTTTCACGGTTGATGCCTGGTATTCATAATTAAAACTCTACTCTGATCTGACTAGACTGAACTGTATTTCTAACTTTGTCTCAACTGGCGGGAGTCAAACTAAACTTTGGAACTGAATTATTTAGTATGAACGATGAGATTGAGGTAATACAGTTAAGTAAGGAAGTACTCAGAAAATATTTGACCTGAACAAGACAAGAAAATTATTAGAACTCAAATGATTAAGAAACAATGAGGGAGAGAGTCAATAAGTAATTCACTACACTGAATTTTCTTATAAGAAAGTAATAGTGCTGACTGAGTGGTGGATTATTGTAAGACTAACTGAATTTAAGAATTGGAAGTGAACTGAATACTTGTGTGTGTGTGTGTCTGTGTGTGTATGCGTATGTGTGTATGTGTGTATGTGTGTATGTGTGTGTGTGAGTAAGGAATGGGATTGCTTTATTGTTGATGATTTAATGTGACTGTGGATGTGGTTGAGAACTAACTAAAATCAACTGAGACAACAAGACTCTATGACTATATATGTGCATGGGAGCACTGTCAGAGGCGATGTGACGGTTTCCACAAACTGGTGGCTGACTTAAACTCAAACAGAGAAAGCAGAGAAAGGAAGCAACTCAGTGGACGAGAGAAAAGTTGAGTTGAGCACTAGGACGAGTATGTGAGCAGAGTGAAGCAGTTACGGTACAACCATAGCCAGTGTACGCTAGGGTAGTGGTAGTTGTGCTTTACTCTCGCGTCTCTTACTGCCTACATGTGCACTCCCCTTTTACTTGGTTCTACTGTGTACCTACCTATACAAAGGAGCGTATATTGTATGTTTGTATGTATATGGAAGAACTGAGTGTGTGCATCTATCTATCAGTGTGTATGTATGAACACTCAGGTACGTTACAATAAGCTAAGATGCACTACGTTAGGAAGAGCTGATTGTGAGCCCGAGAACTTTATCTAGATATATAGGTATGTATGCTGTACTATACTATTTTACGCTTATAACTGTCCACGTCCCAAACGAAAACGCCAACACTAACTGACACGAAGACTTTAGGTTAGTTCTGCTCAACTTCAACTCCCATACTAACACGTTCTAGAACTCTAGGGATAGAAACGCATGCGATTTCTTGTTTTAGCTTAGTTCGGTTTGCTTCAATGTACTGTATTGTAGATACTGAGGTCTACGAGGGTTTTTTCTCCAACAGTGCTTTTACTTACTTCGTGGATTGGCTTTTGGCTTAGCATGAACTCCTAGTTTTGAGGATTTTTTTTGTCGGCGGGTTGGTATTTTAAGCTAGAGAGTCAGATCATCAGACGAGACACGACAAGACAGTCGAGTCTAGCAGAAGATAACACCATCACACAGCAACGTAGCATGGCAAAAAGATATTATTGAATTAGCTCCATGTATGCTTTACTCTACACTAGGCTTATCCAGAAGCTCTACAATATTTCTGTACTTTACGGCACTTTTCTTTGGTTAAATGTTGGTCTTGTTGCTCTGCTTATTGAGGTTAGTTTTGTGCGGTTGGCGGTAGGGTTGCTGCGGGGTATTCCATTCCCATTCACACAGTTTGACTAAGTTCTGTGCAAACTTTCTCCATCAGAGAAAGTTATGTTCAAACAGATGTATATTTTGATCTAGTATTTAAATCCTTCTGTTCAGTTTTGCGGATAAACAACAAGGAGCATTACACTATATATACGTTTTAAAAATATGATACGCATGTTTCAATGATACTATGCATACAAAATGTATTTATTTTCAGTTGCAATTTATCATACAAATCCTGAAACGCAATAAATTGACTACCTTTATGCTTAAAATACAATTCAGCGTACTGATGAAAGAATGCATATTTATTAAGAATATATATTCTTTTCAAGACTGCCTTTGAATTGCTTTATGAATTTCTTTTCAACAGAACATCTCAATGGTTGATTTAGAGCATACAATTAAGAAAACAAGTCATGTAATATCTTAAAAACTGTGACTACAAACTAAATGAATATTGGATAGATGCCTGCACACGACTCTATTCTTTATCATTGGGCAAATAGAGCATTCCTATTACATTAACGATCTCACGAGTATATTTATTTTCCAAATGCTGATACAATTTCAGTTATCTCTAGTTCAACTCAAATTAGAAGAGGAATGCATACCAAACTTTGTGCTAATATTGTATACGGTAATGTAGAAGGGGATAACTTCCAGTATAAGGTAAACTCAGTAAGTTTTGTAACATAACATAACATTTGTACTCCGTGTGTACATACATATATACATACATACAACTTGAAATGATTTAACACCACATCATACCACAACTCTACAAGAACTGATAGTAATTACGTTCTAGATTGAAGTCACCTCAGATAAAATCATGATATCTGACTTACGGGCTATTGGGGTTAAGCGTAAGCATGAAAACAATAAAAACTGGAACTAATATTATTGCAAGTGGATTGTGGATGTTATCCATCAGTCTTTGATTTGATTGTCTACACTCAATATTATTCCGTGGCTAAGTCATAAACTTATCTCTCTCTATGTATGTAACATAAAAAATGTTAAGTCTTATGGAACAAAGACTTAATCTGATTAAACTATCTCTTACCCACTCCAGCTGTAAGTAAGACAAGTTTTACTTCTTTTGATCTACATCTTAGTAACAACTGTTCTTTGTAAATACTGCACGCCCAAGTTTTGACCCAAAACTCAGGTCGACCAACACTCATGGACGATTTGAAGATTTGAATACTGAGGTTATCTAAACTAAACTTCTCTTTCTATTTATTTTTCCAGAAAATTGGTACACATGTTGATTTTGACCTCAAGAAATTCATTTTAAAGAATTTTCACTGTACAGCTAGCCCTTTAATGCCACCAAAACTCAATTACCCCAGACGTCGAGACGTCACTTTTAGTTCCTATCTGCGCACAGTTTATAGTAAGTTTAGTGAAAGTATAAAATTATAATGCATTGAAGATATTTCCCGCATGTACTATTTGAAAGCTGAATCGAAGACTTGTATACAATTAGGGGTATATTGGCTCTCCTCCGAAAGAACACATGGCTTGATTTCTCTACTTTGATGTACAAATATGCTGATATGTGCCTGGTTTTGAAAATTTAAGGCAACTAGATGGGATCTGAGATTTCTATACTTAAAGTACATGCCACATCTCATGCCTTAAATATACCTCATTTGATGTTTCATGCCTCATGCCTAAAGTGCCATTCCTTACGGTTTTAAATTACTTATAATCAGAATTTTGAAAGTCTTGATTTATAGCAACGGTAACTAAACGGGCTAATTATCGTTATTATCTTATATCATTTTGAAATTTTCGATTTTTTTAAATATGAAATTCCTCGTTAGAAAAATAGTAATCTCAGTGTCAACACGCCTTGACTAAAAGAAAATTGCTACAAAATAACCTCACTTATTATAATCCAAGTATTACTTTAAAGGATCATTTCTATTGATTGGATTTGGTGGAGGCTGTGAATTGTGATCCTAATGTAATACCTGCTGCTAAATGTGACAGTAATAGTGGCATCCCTCTACTCGTCTAAAACACTTCCATTCTTCTACACGATATTCGTGAATTGATATCCACATAGAATTATCACGTTATGCATTAACACGCACTACAAATATACACTTTTAAACAGGTGACCACATTTACATTTCTTCTGGGTGGGACGAAAAATTGTTTCTCTAGACTATAAAAGTACTTGCTGGATCCTCAAATGCAGTCAGAGATCCTGATCTTCTGACCGTAGGTCAAGGTGATTATTGTTGTTCCGCTTGTACATCAGGTACAGTGTTACTAAGATAAGATCTTCCCCTCTTCTTTCTAATTCAACATTTCCAAAACATGTGCAATTATGCCTAAAATTTGATTATCACAGACAAAATTAACTTTAAAACAAACAGTAAGTACCCTTCTTTCGGCCTCGGAGCTTTGTACGAGTGATACGATGACGATGGTTCTCCTTCATATCTATCATCTCTTTTCTTATCCTTTCCTCTCTTCTGATTCGATCTTTCTTTCTTTCTATCGTTAATTTCTATTTTTTCAATCAGCTTGATTACGTCTCTCATTTCTACACGAGTCTACGAACAATCAAAGAATGAATCAAACGATTCATGTTGCAATTATGATCACTCTTTATTGTAAACCAATACTACATGCTGATTGCAATAGCCCGTAATGTCTAAGTTGTATAAATCAGACATTGAATTATACCGTGAACAAATATACATGCACCATTTGGAATATTCGTAATACAAATATATAATACGGAAGGAACACAATTAAAAATGTAAACTTTTTATAATACATGATCCAAACATTTAATTTCGACTTGGATAATCAGCAGATCTCATCTGCTTCCTTCTTATGTGCTTTAACACAACGGAACTCTCCGGGATTGATTGTATTTCCAGAATTATTATTTTACACATTGAATTAAACTGAATTATGCTTGTAGTTGGTGGAAAACTAGCATAATCTGTTGGTTTGTATAGATAAATGAATAATAGACGCAATAATAGGCGATATTCTCGTATTATAGTAATGTCACATCAGGAATATATTGAGAACATTTTGAAACAAGATAAAGAATAAACACACTACACTAAGCTGGAACAATCTACGGATAAATATTCAATAGCAAACAGTGAAAAAATGTGTCTTTTTCTTTACCATCTTTTTCGCTGCTGATTGTGAGTCAGAGGCACCAACGGAAGGAGTACCGGGTGTTGCTGTACCAGAACGGAAAAAGCTGTCTCGACCAGATCTATTCCTCTGTCGAGAGGCATTCTGATCTGCCTCAACCTTCCTATTGATGCAAGGGTAATATGTCTCATAAGAGCTCCATCCGATTGAGCTTCTCACTTTACCAGACCTCTCCCGTAAGTGTAGCTGTTCGTGAACAATTTGAGTCGGTAGTAAAGATGCGGTACTCATAGTTGTATTCAAACGGCTTTGTATACTTGATGAGGAATCTAGGTTGATATTGTCATCATATACTATCGAAGAAACAGAGGTGATCTTTGTAGATAGAGGATCTATTGGAATAACTAAAGGACCAATAACAGATACAGACGATGCAACTGGACTACTAACGACGAAGGATCCTTGAGATAGAGCATCTTTGTTAATGGTCGACGAACACCTTGAACTGACTCGTCTTTTCCGCTCTTTAAGCCTGTTAGATGTACAATTAAATATCCTTCAAGATAATTTATAATAAATTCGTCTTTCCCGCTCTTTAGATCTGTTAAATTTACAATTAAATATCCTTCAAGATAATTGATAACACAAAGTAAGGAAGTGTACAAATAGATTGAACTTACTCTTGTCCAGCCCAGCACGAATATTAGGGGCTGCTGTAGTAGAAATTAAAATTTCATTCTTTTTGTTTGCATGACACGCATAAGAGAGTATACCATCAGTGGATAGAGAACTGAGTACTTTTACATCTGTCAGTGGCCGTACAACTACTGATATCAGAGCAAGCACACGGCAGAGGTGGAGGAATAACAAAAACTCGATTATAGCTGAATTAACTTTGTTGCATATAATAGTCTCGAACTCATGAGGAATTGTAACTTCTTCATCAGCGTCAACCTTTTGGGTGGTCACAATGTAGACAAAAACAGCCTTGTTAACAGTTGCATCTCGAATCTCTTCATTTGGTTTACATGATCGACGCACGAATCTCGCCGAGTTTCCATACTTACGACAATCAATACTACCTAATACACAAGCCACTCTGGTACATCTCGGAAGAAGGCAAATGGTTCAGGAACGATACAATTCGGGTTACCATTACTTGCCTCTTTGCTTTATTATAAAGAATACAAAATATTGAAACATTACCGTCAATATATAAAGAACTTTCATTGCACACAATCTTTCACAAAATGTTTAAGTAATTAAGTATGCTAAGCTTCGATCATCGGTGTACAAACTACCGGTTTGTAACTCCAAATTCGGTTATCCGATGGCTGTGTCTACTCATAGTGAACAGCAGTACCCGAACGCAGTTTGTGTACAGAATTGACAGACAGGATTATAAAATCATGTTATGAATTTGACGTGCAAAGTTTTCCAATTCTTTCGACAGATAAGTTTCATAACCATAACATGACATAACCAAAACAATTCATAAAACTGGGTATTATGAAACTTGACAAGGATTCGGTTATTTCCTATAAAGTCTGGTTCAAAGCGCATAGTGGCGAGTAATACGAGGGCGTGTGTGATGACCAAATTTTAATCTGTACCAAAAGAATATCATAATGGATATAGAATACATTTTCAGCTACTTAGTAGTACCCTGCAGAATTCCCGTAGCGGAGTTAGGCGGAGGAGTCTTAAAGGTGAGCATTAAACTTAAATGTAATCTTAGGCCTTCTAAGTAGCAAGCCTAAAAGACCCGATTGATCCTATGATATCGATCGATCGATATATCGTAACTTAGGTATCGATCCTAAATGCCTAAGCATGTAGGATCGATTCCTAAGTTACAAGAATATGGAAAATCTTAAAACGTTCAACGTTGGGATTGGAACCAGAATAAGAACAACGGTTCAAAACTTGATCATACAGTTAGGATAGGACAGAAAAATCGTACGAAAATACTACACCAAGAAAATAACTTTTTCAGAAAACTATTCACATTTAATTGTACAGCCCCTCCTGAGTTTTAGCGTAATATATTCCACAACTTTTCAGTTCTGCCTATCAACTTCTTGCTGCCTGATCTTCACATAATGGGAATTTCCTTATCTCAGTTCGAGTCTTTAGGAATGAATTTTGAATTATGTACTACCATATTATGGTTGTAATAAATCGGTCATCTTGTTTTAGTATTTGGTTGGTCTGGATGTCATTTGTTACAAGGTCAAACTATATCATATGACTCGCATTGTGAGTTTTCAAAGTTGACTGATTCTGGATGGCCAGTTAGTTCAAATCTAGCTCATCGTCATAATATACCTCCATACATCTCTATAGCGATTATCTCACAATTCAGATGTCCTCTCCTCTCTATATAAAACTTTCTGTACTATTTTCAATCTCATCACATCGCTAGTATTTATTTAAAACATATTTCTACCCCTGACGGCGAATAATATATATAAGCATCTAATTAATAACAACTTATTAAATATTGAATACACAAACTTACTTTCCAGGGTCAAACTGCTAGTGTTTTAAACTTTCCAAAGAACTCAATGACAGCTTCATTCGGTGGTAGCGTAACAACTGCTGACAGAGTCTTCATGTTCTTTCCTCCATCGAGACTCATTGTTCCTAACTTCCACTTTTTATTTCCATATAAGTTTCGACGAAAGTCAAGTTACCTTTCCATTCAGACAATTTATTTTGGAAAATGCACACCTCAATTCTTGCGCCACAATTGCTTTCATCCAACTGGTCCAGCCATGGTGATGATGCATAAGGACAGCTTAAAGATGAAAAAGTGACATGGTTTGCGTTGGAATTTCAAATATGTGCATTATAATTGATGCTTCTATTCATATTGGATGGAGTAAGAGAGTCAGGACCGAGCTGAGACACATTGCTGTTACATGTTACATGATGTTATATGTTACATGTTATTGAGACCAATACTTGAGTTCAGAGGCATATAAAAAACTTGTGATTTTGACTTACTATTGAAACCACTGATTTTGCTGGAGGATTTAATGAGATGATATGTGGAGGATTCATGTCCCAGTTTTTGATAACCCATAACGTCTAAACTCCATAAATCAGACATTGAATTATACTGTCAACCGTGAATAAATATACACATAAATGTATCTTTTACACCATTTGGAATATTCTTAATACAAATATATAATACGGAAGGAACACGTGATACATGCTTCAAACATTTAATTTCGACTTGGATAATCAGTAGATCTCACCTGCTTCTTAGGTTCTTTATTATGACGGAGCACTTAAAATTGGACAGGATTTACCACCACTGATTGCTCCTCTGTGGCTCCTCCAGAGATGAGATTAGAATCATCCCTGAACGTAAAAGCCTCCATGGCTTCCCCTTTCTTCCTGATATCCCTTTTAACAGTTTGAAGTTTTCTGGCTCCAGATCTGGAGATCTTCCGGGGCTTACATACTACACAGTAGTAGACCTTAGTCATGTTTGTCCTGTTAATACCCATGCAGTCTACATGCTGTCAGGTCATGCACATATCAGGGCTAATCCTGAATCCATCGTCACTCAGATAGTCGCAAATGCCCTGTATCTTTTCTTCATCCACCACTATTCTCCTCAGCTTCGTTCATTCTCAAATCTAGAATATATAAATACCTATGTAACAAAATATAAATTAGGTAGTACCAAGTCAACGGGCACAGAATAGCACTAACAACTATTCGATCGCATTCGAAAGGGGCTATTCCCCTATGCGTATTCAGCAAGGTATCGTTGTGCCACGAAACAACAGGAGAGAGTAGAGTTTACCATTCCTCTCCACTACTGAGAGCAGGCAACCAACTCTTTTCTCCTGCCTAAATGTCTTCCTCCATATTTCTCCATTGCATGGCATGAATATCGTCAAATGTAGCAACTCATGTCACTATAACTCGTAACTCATAGAGTATGTATCATAGCGCCTTAAATATTGAACGTTTCTAAATGTTGTATGCCTCTTTTCTTTGGTTGATTGTGAACGTGGGTACGGCAAGAGTAATAAAAGCGGGCAAATCTGAACTTCGTTTTTCCCTCTTAAAGATACCGGATCTGGTATACCGACTGAACCGACTCCTCTGGTATTGTGCTGATGTTAAGATTGGAGAGTATTATCTATCGATAAAAGTCAAGGTGACAAAAACTACCTTTTTCTTGAGTTTTCGATTTTATTTTTGGTTTCCTTGCCAGCTAAAAACTTCAATTTTACAAGAATTGTAAAAAATAGAAACCGGAACTATGAGTGCTCGATCATCGAAAATCGATTCAATGGAGGAGGCCGATAACTGCGGAAATCACTGCAGCAACGGGAGTGGGAATGATCACGTCAAGTCCCCGTGCGAAAAAACGGGGGAAGAATTAAATCCTAACAGAGATGGTACGACAAAAGGAATATTAAAATTATACCCATTTTCGTTTTCCCTTGTAATTTATTTCGTGATTCTATAAGTGTTGACTTCTTACTAATTCAGTAGAAGAAAGTTAATTTTGTGTCAGAAAATTATTTCCGTTCTTTTTTCTGTAGGTGGACGGGATGGGCAATCTACGAAGACTGCCCAACACCCGGCTCCAAAGGGAACGGCAAAAGTAATTCATCTGTTCGTTTCTTAAAAAAAATCTATATTTCTAGTGCTGGTTAATGTAAAACGTGATAATTCTTTGTAGTTATCTGTGCACGAATTTCGTCGCATGAAAATGGAAATGCTCAACAAGAGTTTCAAGAAATGAAAAATGCTTGGGCTAAAATTGACCTGTTCCGGCTGAATATAGACCCGTCCTCTGATTTAAAATGGTATTATAACATCTTGTTCGGAAGCACTTACTCTGAATAAAAATATTACACATATAAAAATATTTTCTTATTTTTAACACTGCACTGTCTCAACTGAGAGACCAAAATTACTGTCAACAATACACAACATTATAGTATAATGTGTAAATGTTTATTAACAATTTCCTTATAATGTAACCACCCAGCTAAGCTATGTTAATGCCGCCCCTGAAAACCGGTTGTAAATAGCAAGAGAGTCATAGCAGAAATGATTTCTTTTACTAAATCAATTTTCTTTATTCTCAGCTCCATACGTTCAAATGAATTCGTATTTTCATCCTACTCACCTATGGCTATGCATATAGGAATCATTCAAACCCTCAGTGGTTTCAATTTATTATACGTAGTATTTTCATCTTTCACAAAAAACAGCAGGTGTTGTAAAATATGAATTCCGGTTTTTGTGCGATAACCTTCCGTTTTCTTTGGAAGCCTAGAAACTTTTAAATATATTAGTTGAGATAA
The DNA here is from genome assembly GCA_036851875.1 of Novacerus sp. FZ-2019. Taxonomy (NCBI): domain Eukaryota; kingdom Metazoa; phylum Arthropoda; class Collembola; order Entomobryomorpha; family Tomoceridae; genus Novacerus; species Novacerus sp. FZ-2019. The sequence continues at coordinate 17,592 of JAAXYV010000033.1, forward strand.
TTTGATTTATTGTCACTGTTGTTACTCATATACCTTACTTTCCTGCAGCTATTTGTTTAAGGGTAAATATCATAGAGTGGTGTGACACATATACTTTACATGTCTCACTCTTACAACTACCCATGGTGGATCTAAGCTCAATTAACGGTAAATGTAAGTACCTATACTATTGATTCGTATTTGTTGGAATGAAGTAGAGTCAAGGCAGGAAAAACTTTCTTTGCCTGCATTACCCCAAGATTTCTTTCTCGTTTGACCTTATTCTTATTCCAACGAAATGATATTAATAATGAAGTTCATATCATAACATACCAGCATATAAATAGTAACCATACGTAATACAATTTTATTAACAACTACGTAGAATTGTCAGAGTGCTGCCTGACCCCATTTCTGCTTACGCTAAGATATTTAAGTGCCAGCAATGTTTGAAGACTCACCATTCCTTGTCCTTCTTCCTTGAAAATAATACTATAATTCCAAGGAAAACTGCACTGTGTGTAAATAAATTCATAACTTTTAGTTACTCCACTTTAATATTTGCACTAACCCCATTTCTGCTTACACTAAGATATTTAAGTGCCAGCAATGTTTGAAGACTCACCATTCCTTGTCCTTCTTCCTTGAAAATAATACTATAATTCCAAGAAAAACTGCACTTGTGTGTAAATAAATTCATAACTTTTAGTTACTCCACTTCAATATTTGCACTATCGACTTGGTTGAATTTGTTTTTTAATAAACAACGTCCTTTGTGGAACACAGACACATAAATTCTACTCAAACTTATACTTCACATTAAAACTAATTTGATAACATTAGATAGAAATCGCATTTTAGTATAGTAAAATTTTATACAAAAAAACCTGACTTCAAATTAACATTTTGTAAATAATCAATGTCCTTTGTATAGGAAAAATACAGACCATGTACTCCAACTTATTATGCTGCATCAAAAACATCAGTACGATAACTTCACATCGACTTTCTAATTGTAAATAAACCAGCACTGAACAATATTAGATATTTAAATGATGTACAGTAACTTAATAGATTTGTAATTACAACTTAGTACAAAACAAATAATATAAAACTCTTGTGGCTTCTTGTTTAAAAAAAAAGTAGGGAGTAAAAAATAGCAAATACATTTTCGGATTACTTGAGTCCTAGTTCAGAGCGGCATTGTAAATTGCATCTTATAATTGTAGCATTATAAACTAACACACAACAAAATTAAATTGGTCAAGCAATTAAAAAGCGTTGCATTGTTGGTATATTTACACAGGTTGGAACTCCAGAATTTCGGGTTGGTTTAACTCCGCCTTGAAGCAATGCACAACCCAGAGAGTGTACGCCATGTAACTCAAGTCGACAATTTCATAACTTGAAATAATCAGTCCCTCTTTGGTGACGATTGCAATGATGAAATTTAGCAGCACTGTGAAAGCAAAGAGTGTAGCAGTGATTTGCCACCAGCGATTTAATTTTTGATAGTTTCTCTATAAACAGAAGAAAAACATGATGGTATCAACTAATTTGAAATAATTTGCTCAATATAATTTAGAAAGTACACTGAATAATAAATAGTGCAGTTACTGCTCGTGCTCCTCTTAGCAACATATGTCCTAAGTAGAAATATGCTAAGCACCCAATCATGAACCCAAGACAAACAAATACAATGACTGTACCTGTAAAAGTAAAAGAAGCGTATTAAAATTTCCTGTAAATATTTTCTAGTCCCACATTCATTCTTTAATTGTCACTAGAGTTTGATTCAACCCAGAATTCGAGTGTATAGATGTTGAACACTCTCTAAGGTGCAAAGGGTTGTGCATTGTTGATTGTAGAATGTGTACAAAAGAACAAACAACCAATGCGAT
>JAAXYV010000034.1:0-19269 GCA_036851875.1 Novacerus sp. FZ-2019
TATAAACATTCACTCAGTGCAGTAAGAATTCAGTTAAGAGATTCACTATTCAAATGAGAGAAGGCATAAGCTATATAGTAAGTTTTGTATAGCTTGTGTGTGTGTGAAAGATAAGATTCTAATGGTTTTGTTGGAATGGTGCATCAGGAAAAAGACCGGCTTCTTCAATGGCTCCCGTTATTTTTCTAAATAGACAAGGACAACCGGTGCTGGTAACGGGCGGCTCTGGAGGAAGCAAAATTGTTGCCGCTGTAATATCTGTAAGTGTATTTTATTTTTAGATACTAATTTTGACTCTTTTCCTTCATAGTTCCCCGTTTCTCATAATTCCAGTTGGCTTTGTTCTCGTGTCTTGCCTTCAATTTACTTTCACTCCAGCTTTCTTTGCTTAGCCTGAGGCCATGGAAAGCGCTTTTTCTTACTCCCTTCAGAGAAAGCTGTAGTCACACTGTACAACTGTAGCGAGGAATTCTTATAACTTTTTCTAACAACATATAATTCGTCAGTATAGCCTAGGAACCATACCTTCCCATGTATTCAGGAATAGTAGAAACCATTTTAGTACTCCACAATACATGGGAAGGTATGGCTCCTAGGCTATACTGATGAATTATATGCCGTCTGGAAAAGTTAAAATAATTCCTCAGTACGATAGTCATAGTTACAACAGAGGTCCAGACTGCAGACCGTATAGGTACTACACATTCCTATCCTTCTCTTTTTGAGGGAATTGGCAAGACAGAGGGCAAGCGATGAGATAATGTGATTATGATTTGGTAGAAAGAGCTTTGCATTGCTACGGCAGGATATTATGGTCTTGTGCGGTGTGACATGAGTGGTGATGATATTACAGGCAACATGGAAAGCCCTTTATAGAGAACTGGATATCAAGAAAGCCATCGATTACCCCAGATTCATGCCTAATTTTAACTCCGCGGAGCTTCTGTATGAATATGGACTTACAAAGTCGGTTGTAGCAGAGCTGGAACGAAGAGGACATAGAATGAAGCGCATTCCAACCACTGACTATTTGGGAAATGTAAACTCTGTGTGTCGTACGAAACGGGATGGAATTATCCTAGCCAATGCTGACTACAGGAAGAGAGGAGGTTCTGCAGGCTTTTAATTTAGTTATTATAATCTTATATCCTACTCTCACTACTTAAGTAAGTTTCTACTTTTACCAATCAAAGCTTTCAACTCAACGTCCTGCCAGTTACACAACTTATAAATCTTGTTCAAACTAATACCCTGACAAACTTGAATAGAAATCATGCTAATTTTTTGTTGTTTTTTTTGTATCTTACAAACGTATTTCGTTCACTGACGAATACATTAAATTACAACCGGATATCGCAGAATTTAAAGTGTAGTGGCAGCTTATGGCTTATGTTTACTTCTCTTGATTATTAAATGGTTGTATGTAACTGTATAGGTAGCTTCTGTACGATAATTCTATACCAAGTAACTCTTTAATTTATTGCTTCTTAGAATCTACGTTTAGTCGCTATTACAAAATGACTACACGCTCACTTAATTGACTGTATATTGTAAACATGTGATGTTAATTACCTAATTACTCTTAACTTGAACAAAATGATCATACATACTTATCTTATCCATCGTACACAAGAAACAAATGCTCATATGTTTCTGGTTGTTACTTCCTATTATATTACCTGACTGATTATATCCGAAAATTTTAAATTAATTATTTCAAGAAAAAGGGAATTTATTTTAAACAATGTTTTTTTTTGTAATATGGAACAAATATCTGTAGGCTAAGACAGTTTCTGGTACTTCGGGTGGCAACCTATAAAAATCTTGAAGATGTTAGAAATTCGTAAAATATTGTTTTCATAGAAATAAGTATGGGTTACATATTTATTGGTTGGGTTTATTTTAAAGATATTGATGCATGTTGGTATAAAGACTGCTACATACCAGAGGTAATGAGGAGGAAAATGGACTAAATAAAGCGTTGGTAATTGTATGATTATTCTTACACCGGTGTAGTTTAACTTGGACAAATTTTTATTTTCATTAGTGTTACATTTTAGCATGGAAAACTTTGATTTTGATTGTAATAAAAATAAACCGTAGTAAACCACGGTGGAAGTAACTGTATAGGTAGCTTAATGGACCGGGTATACTACTACCTCGGCGTAGCTCGCCGATGTAGTTGTAAACTTGAGACTTGACTGATCAAAGATCAAGCCGATAGAACGGAAGTTAAATTAGAGTTTGAAAAGACGAAAACATGTAGAGATACTTTCTGAAAACTTCTTTGGATTTGTAGAAAACAATTGGGTTATTGAGAATTGCTTTAAATATGTATTTGCTTCCATTAACATTTCAAGTCATTTTATATTTTTGTGGAAAATTGCTTAATTCGGTTTTGGGTAAATTTTTGTAGTTTGAAATTTGAATGTATTTAAGCAGGATAATTTAAACATTGTTTTAATACCTTAAGGTAGACATTTGCTATTTTTAAAAACAATCGGTGTTGTGAAACTGTTTAAACAGGAAAGAATTTAATTGTTGTTAAGTACGATTATTGCTTCATTAATGTCCGGGAACATTTAATTTTTTTTAAATATTTCACGGCGAGAAATTGTGTCAGCAGGAAGTAATTTAACTCATGTTCTAATAATAACAAAATCAGAAGAGTTTTGAACGTATTTAAACCTGAAATACTTACTGAAACACGTTTAATAGGAGTTTGCTTATTAAAAAAATATAAAAAAGATATTTTCTGAAAACTGCTTCACATTTGTGACAGCACACGAAATTTTTTGATAATCGTTCGGTTTGGACTCGGGATATAAGAAGTTGTTCTGAAAACTGCTTCCTAGTTTTGGAAGTAGTTATAATGCTATAATCGTATACTAGCTAAATAGTTAAAAATAGATTATACAGACGGACGGATAAATACAATCACGTAAGCCCACCTACGGCGAGCTAATCAGTTAAGTTTAGATTAGTATTTGGCATTAAGTGGCAAAATATTGTATGGATATTAAGCGAAGCTGAATCAGTAACCCGCAATTGTCCCACCCTTACGGAAATCAAAGCTGGCATATATAGTACCATTATCCCCTCGACTCACAGCACATGTAGATGCAATTGATAGGAATTTCTTTGTCTTGTGTCCAATTTTCTCCAAAGCCGCAACGTATTCCTATACAATGACATTTACACATCATCATAGATTCGCTCAGTAAGGGAATTATAGGAAGAAATTGAAAATAATAGATAGAAAAGGTCACCGCTAGTAATACGGTCATTTTTTCACCACGAGAATTAAAATTGCAAGTAAAGAATTAAATTATTTAGTACATCCATGCACTTAATTTTCAGAGAAGCCTTACGGGTATGAATCCATCTTCATATGCAAGTTGCATGGGATATAACTGATGATGTATTCTTCTAGCATCTATGGCCTCTTTAATATTTTCGTTGAACCAAAGGTACCTCATGGCCACCTTTGCAGAGGAAAAAAGACGCACGCACGGAGAGAAGCATGAATAGAAGACGAAGGATTAATTCATTAATTGTAATATGAAATGACCAAGTATAATGGACTAATGCTCTTCATGCCACACATATATATCTTGTATTCCATACCAATGAAGTCGCCGTTGTAATTTTCGTTCCTCCAGCTGAACCCAATGTTAGTCGAACTCTTCCTTGAGAGTCTGTAAAAATAGCAGGACTCATTGATGACAGCGGGCGCTTCCCTAAGGAAATCAAACCAATTCCATTTATACCATTTCACACATTTCTTCCTGCACACTTGGCTGCAAAATTATGTTGGTCATTCCACACGACGCACACGTACTTCAGCCACACTCCACTTTTCAATTATTTTGTGCAAGTAAACATAATATGATTACTTTATACGACAACTACAACATCATCGATTTGGTTGATAAACCTATGAAACCTTTCAGTTATTTGGCATGGATAAATCATTACATTTCTATACGACGGGTCGAAGATGAATTCCAGTAAATACATACCATGTTCCAAGGTTGAATGGAAATTAAACATCGACTGTTATCAATCTCAGTCAGCTCGCTGCAGTACAGCGTAATATTTCTTCAAATAAATAAATTGAAGAATTCTTATGTCTACTGTTTCCATGTAATATTTATATGGTAAGATACGTATGACCCCATCAACTCTTTGAATTCTTACTTCAGTCCCAGTATAGGGAATCACTTCTTTCGGGTGCAATGGAAATGATATCAAATTTCAACGGTTTATCATTTTTGCTACTGGTGATCTACACTGAAATCCGCCATAGATTGGCAATGAAGCAGGGCAATGGGAATAGTGTGGAGGAATACTTCATTCCGACTAATGATCGGACCGTTTCATTTCAATAAGTTTTAGGCCCTTGAAACGAAACGTTTGAATTTTGTAACGAACGTACCGTTTGGTCTCAACGTCTGATACAAAGCAAATCGTCGCAGCTGAAACGTATTCCAAACGTTTCACTCAAACCGAAGTTTCCAAGGTAAATAAAGCCAAAAATTACGGACTCGTAGAGTACTAACACAATCCATGGAGTAGAAACAAGTAAAACATCAATACATTGTAATGAGTACTGTTATAGCCTATGCTGGCAGCACGTCAAAATACCTCGGCAAAAGTACCTCCGCGTAAAAATACTTCAGTCGGAAAAACATCGCCATGCAACCGCATATGCAATAATTAAGTTTAAAGCACAGAACACCTAACTTATACATAAATTACTTATCTCACATAGAATTCAGTTACAGTTTGAAACGTTTCATTTCATTTCGTTTCGTTTCAAGGGCTGAAACGAAACGAAAATACGTTGAAACGAAACGATTCGATCACAAATTCGAACTCTGCATATGCTTCTTGTCAGGGCCAATATTATACATGCCCCGGCATGTTTATACCCATCTAATAAATCATTTGATACGTACTGAATACATGGTGTACCATTGTTTGACCATGAAGAGTGGGATTTTTTAAAAGTAACTTTACATTTTTATGTTGGTAGAACAATATTTGATTGATTATCTTACTCGTTGCAAAAAAACATCAGCTAAAGCGAAATATGCGTATGTTTTAAAACATCGTTTGTCGTCCATTTGAGTTCAATTTGTGTAAAAATGATCTAATCAAATTTGATGAAAAAAATCGCATCTTCACATTTGAATAAATTACACCTGTACAACTACGATTGCGATTATATAGATGATCATCATAACAGTGATATTAAAGGTTTTAAGAACTCTTCGCATGGATTTTGTACTTCTATGTCCATACTATCCATATTTTTGCACTAAATGAATACTAGGAAACGCAGTCCAGAGTTAAGAACAATTGTCAATCAATTAATATTATCAGCAATTGCATTTTTGTTAAAGATTGTTCCTAGTTGTAGTAAATAGACCTTGATAAAAAAAAGAATTCAACTTAAAACGGAATGAAATTGAATTGTTCTCATTACGACCACTACTGACATAAAAAAAATAAAAACGTTTAGATGGTAATTGTATCTGTATTGCGAAGTGGTAAGTCCTCTAGCATAAGCCATGTCTGTCTGTCTGCACTATCACAGTGCTTCAATACAAGTATACCTACTATACTGCACGCGTTTTACTTCACTGCAAACATACCTAGAGCATCACAGCTGTCATACCTGGTGTAATGAAGTTGTGAGGTGATGGACGTACTCCAAAATAGTTTGTTATATCTGGAGCAGAAAAATCATCCATTTCGTCATTGTAGATAATTCCCGTCCTTTTGGACCGAATTTGAGCTCCAAAGCTGTAAGATATGAAAGGGCACGACTTACATTAGATGAGATGAGCTAATGGATCTATGTATCTGTAGTAGGTGTCGTCATATGAGAAAATGGACTTTCCAGACAACAATTTCTTAGATAATTTGATCTGAAGGTTAAAAATGTATTCCATCTTGATTCTAGAACTCCGCTATTTTGAACCTTCATATGTCACTCCGTCCAACGTTACTTTTTTATTATTTCACAGCAACCCAAATTACGAGAAAACTTCGTAATAGGATTTTAGAGGTTTGAGAGAACTACTCTTCTAAAAGTACAAAGTTACTCTTTCTTATTACTATCAAGGCTCTTGTAAATGTGAGTGGTGCGAGGTTTGAATGAGAGTTTTAGTGAGACAGAGATGTATGAAAGCGAACGACATTTAGAGTAGCAAAGAAAACTTACTACAAATTGACTGTACTCGTGATAGCTATAGCATCACCATTTGGTGCAATGAGGGAAACATGAGCTGTTCCATGATCTTCAGGTTGATAAAATTCAGCTCCGTAATATTCGTATGTATTATTTGTAGAGTCATCATCGATCAAATTTCTTACTGCATGAGTGACCTCGTCAGAAGTCAAATTTCTAACCAACTGTTACAATATTCCAAAATTATAATGAACCTGAAATTATTACAAAGCTCATGAGAATAAATAAAGCATATGTAACATCATTAAAAATAAAACAAATGGAAAGTTGGGCTTACAAAAATACTTGTATATGTGAATATGTACAGGGTGATCAAAGATAATTAATACCCCCTAAAACTTAATCAGAAATGAGTTGGCTACAACCAAATATAGGAACTTGTAAAGAATTTAAAAATGTATGCAGTAAGGTATCTAATGGATTTACAACAGTGGGAAAACCTGAGTTATCTACGATTTATGGGGGAAAAAAATCATGACACACCCATGAATATGTAACAGGAAAGGTCTTTTAACGATTTTCGGGTTCGCATACAGCAAAACCTAATGGGAGTTAAGTGAATCTATAGGGAAAGTTTGGTGAAGAGTTTTATTCTGAATCTACATTCTGAAATTCTGTAATCATATAATTGGCCAAATGTGAGTGATGTGTAAATAAAAAATTAAATTAAATTGTTTAGCCTTTTAATAAATTAAACGTAGTTCAAACGAGAAACCTTCCTCGAAGCACAATAGAATTCTCTTCAGAACCATGCCTGCACTAATGCTTAACAAGATAACTATAATTGGTAGGCTGTTATCTGGGGGTAGCAATAGTCAATGACCGCCCTGTAAATGTTGACATGATTTTTATTTCTTTTGCTTTGAAGATGAACAAAAGGTTCGGAAATAATGAGGACGGAACTAGATGATGTTGATGCTCCATATACGGTGATTGTTAGGTGGTTAATTTTTACCTCATCAACAAAAGGCTTGACATCTTCATCCCACGGATCGCCAAGCACGGTACGTTTGGCGTAGGCATGCTTAAAAGTCTCGATTATTCGTTGATACAGTTTGATGCTTTCCCTAGGACGATTAAAAGTCTCTGCCTTTGATTTGAAAATACTCAAGACTTTCATTATAAAAGCGAGAAGAACACCACTTCCTGGGGGTGGAACTGTATGTAATGTGAAGTTTCCAGAAACATCTACTTGGATTGGCGTGCTCCAAACGGCCCTGTTCAGGAGACAGTTTATAGCTTACAGCTCTGAGTATAAGCCTGTTTCTCGTAAACTCTTATAATTTTAACCAAATCTACCATATTACTCTGAAAATTACAGCTTTAGTGAGGTTTTGAAACTCAGTAATCCGATTCTAATTTGCATATACAAAATCTACACTACTGTACACTAAATAATACTCACTTATAATTCTCTAGATCAGCTGTGGTTATGATTCCACCCATAGCCTCGAGGTCCTCCACGAATTCTTTGGACAAATCTCCAACATACAGTTCATCTCCCCCAATTTTCGAATTGGCAATCCTTTCAAGTGTGTTAGCAAGAACATGTCTTTTCACAACGTCGTTAAGTTTAAAACTTTCTCCGGTAGTATTGTCAACAAAAACTTCCCTCATTGTAGGCTGCGCCATAATGCCATCCTGACTGGCATTAAGAGCTCGGGACAAGGCCCTCGAAACTTTGAAACCATATCTTGCCAACTTTATACTGGGTTGAAAAAGATCTGACCAAGGAAGTTTCCCAGCAACTTTATGAAGTTCCCAATAGCCTTTAATTTCTCCAGGAACAGCCACAGACAGAGCACCTCTTTGAGAAAGCGCCGCATTTCCTGCGTATATATGCTTCTCGGCGGCTTTGGGAGCTACTTCTCTGGCATTAAGTACCTGTCATCGATTAATTATTCAGTAGTCCAAATAGAAAATTTTATGTAGTGCATGTACTACACATTAGAGCAACTTCTTCCATAATAGTACAGATGGTATACCACCCAGGCACCGATGGGAGATCATTAGACTTGTTTATATGCAGGTTCATTGCTCAAAGCGCATTGGTTTGGTTGGCTTTAACTGTACCTGTCTAGGCTTGGTTTGGTGACTTGCCAATTGCCAAGTGAGGCAGACGTGTCAAAATAGAGTGTGTGTCTGTGTGTAGGGGGGACACTAAATCACAAGACGTGACATACCTGAGTAGATTTTGTGGTTGCGTTGTACATAACCATGAGGAAACCTCCACCAATACCCGAACTTTGACTATGCACTACGCCCATACAGAGCAGAGCTGCGATCGCAGCATCAGCAACGCTTCCACCTTTCTCCAGCATCTCCCTATCATCACAGTCACATCACATCACATTACATCCATTTCATATCGTAGACTAGGGATTAAACGAAGGACTTAGTCTTCAGAGGAGTCACGAAAACCGTGTGACTGGCATGGAAAAAGTATATATGAACACCGAGAATTGAATATTGAGAGTGGGAATAAAATACTTTTAGAATGGAGTACGAGAGGGAGAAAAGAGAGAGAGAGAAAGGACAGAGAGAGAGAGAGGACAGAGAGAGAGAGAGAGGGAGAAAAGAGAGAGAGAGAGAAAAGGAAGAATTTCATTCTATTCCATTTGATCACGTAGTACACAAACGTCTGCATAGGAACTTTATCGCAACCACTTAGATATTACGTACGGTGGTTTGACTATGAACATTGCATTGTTATGCTACCATATTATGTTATGAGCTATACTCTTTATTGGAATATACTAGTATAGCTATGAAAATATTTATAGCCTTTTCAAGAGGAATCAAATCAAATCACATCCCATACTTTCCAATTTCAGCACAGTACGGAGCATCACAACTGATTGCAGCATTCTCGAAAGTCCCAAGTACAGAGGACGAAGGAGGTTCAAGCCGCGATACTAACACTTCTCCGTCTTTCTTATTTGTTTGCCAAACTACTATATACACTGTTAATGCCACTACAGCTACAACAGCCCCCAATCCAACAGTCACCCTCCATAGCTGAGATTTTGGCCTAAAAAGTAAAACCAACATGTCATTTTCTTAGAAAATATTATTGACAACCAAGTTAACCAACATACATAAAAATAGATTTTATTCCCATTTTGTCATGCACATTCAACATTCCATGGCATTTAGATACATGCAGTGTTTGATGTGTATTTGAATATGAATATACATTAAATTTACATAGTACATTTACTCATGAATACCAACTATTCCATGAGTGAGGGAACGTTCCAGAACAATTAAATTGCCTAAACTTTTTAACTTCTGCATTCATTTTACTATTTTCTTTGCATCACTGTTGTCTGAATCCATTCGTTTATTTTAAACACTCCCACAAAGGTTTAGGCTTACAGAGAAAAACTAAATTCATTCAATCATTGATATATACTGTGTCGTCAGGCAGTCACTACTGAGTCATAATTTTTGTTGAATAAACAAACTTATTGTCTCTATTATTTACAAAAAAAAGCAATGTTTGCTTGTCCAGTGGTAATTATGATCATTATTCTGGTATGAAATTAATTTTATGAGTAAACCTCACTATAGTCGGTAATATTTAAAATATTTTATTTATAGCCCAACTTTTGAGAAAAGTACCTTTCATGATACATTTCAATTTCATCATGATTATGATAATCGATTTTTTCTCCAAGACAATCATCGTCCTCAATAATTAGTTCTTTCAATCTGTGATAAAGCACTGCTTGCTTCATGTATGAGTATGAGTAAATTAAATACGTAGACTATTCAAAGGCTATTCAGAGGGCAAAGATAGACATATACTTTTCTTTAGAATCGCTCAGAATAAAATATTCCTCAGAACTCGAAGAATGGTGAACCTTCTGAACTACGTATGCACCTATACAAGCAACTTTGACCTTTGGTACATCTATAAATATGCTCAACTATTATTTCATAGATATAGCTACCTATAACTCTACTGCTCGTTTTACATTTCCCCAAAAACTATTGACAGACTTTTAGTATTATGAGTGCAGTACTTTCGTAGTATATATTATCGGTAATAATAAAAAATACGACACAGTAAAACAGCTTCAACAGATAGACGACAAAGATAAAACGGCTGCACCATGACATAAAGATAAAGGCAAACCGGTTCGTACATATAAAAGAAGACATAAAGGCAAATCTTATATTTTCAGTATTTCCATCGACACAACTTAATCATAATAATCATACACTCAAAAGACTAAAACTGCTAACAGACAAAATCGTTATTTTCTTTACTTTTGAATGTAGTCCTAGAAATTAAATTCATATCACTTCGGTGGTCAGAAATAGAAGAAATAAATTCTAAAATTGCTGTTATTATTCATGTAACATTGAACATATGGCTATTTATTCATCATTGTTTGAATTTTCATCGTCTTCGACCAGGAGAAAGTTACAAACATTGTCAAAACTCTTTAAATAAATAAACTAACGAGGTTTGATTTGGTTTGGTTTGGTTTGTACTATGAATATATAGTAGGCCTTGATTGGTTCTAATTTACTAATTCATATACACTTATCGTCGTCGTTGATTGGCTTAAAGTTATTTTCCATACAACTGCAAGCCTTTGCTTCCTTTCATTTTAGTACAAACTCATTCATTTCAGGATTCACACAAACACACAGTAGTGAATTCCTATCGATTGCGTGCATATTCTTGACGCTCATATTTTCATACATATTCCAGACTGACAGGCTATTTCAGTTCTTTCCAACTAAGATATAATATATCCTTTGAAGTTATCTAACAAGAAGCAATGTACTGTTTTTCCGTGTACTAGAAAAGACAGGTAAATCTTTGACAGAACACTTCAGTAACAGTAACTCCTCAAAGCCTACATAAGCCTAGACACTTCATCGTTCGCACAGATGTACACGTTTGACGTTAGAAAAAAGACAGTGTATGGCCTTATGTCTTCTGAGAGTCCTTGTTGGCCTTGTGCCATTCCATCAGCATCGTTTTCCGTGTCGCCGTTGTTGTGATACTGTTGAGCCAATGCAATGGTACTGCAGAATTCTTATAAGAATACGAATGCTATAAAAGATCGTCAGTATAGCCTAGGACCATACCGTCCCAAGCATTCAGAAGTAATGAGGCCTACTATGATGGTTTCTACTACTACTGAATACGTGGAATGGAATGGTTCCTAGTCTATATTGATGATCTTATATAACATTAGGATTCTTATAAGAATTCTGCAGTATGACTGTTGGTCGTCGCAATTCTGAGTTGTATCAGTGTCGCTTTGGTAATTGGTTTGAACGTGTTTAGGTAACTGGTATTGCTACATAAGTTTATACCAACAGAGCATGTCTAATATCCGTATCAATAACAATAAAAATAAAATATAAACTACGCAGCAGACGGCTTCATTTACAATAAAAGGACTCTACAATGATTGCAATTCCCCAATACAACTCCTGTATAATTTAAAACGGAAAATGATTGCCACATGTATTCATTTACCGTAGAGACTTTCGGTTCAGCGGTTTCATTTCCTGCTTTCCTTCTTCAACACGTGCAAGCGTCACATTGGATTGACTTATACTTTTTGTACATATTCTGCGTACGTGCTCAACACTCCTTACTTGTTTTATATCAAAAGAAAATCACGAAACAGATGAAGACAGAGCAAATTCTCATCCTTGATAATAAAGGATCAATGTTCACTCACGGTTACATGCACAGAAAATCTCAATTTTAAACCAAACGAGTTCCAAGTATGAAATCCAATTACTCAAAAAACTGCTTTGTGCTCCACGCACATCTATCTATATATATGATATCTACTTGTCTTTTATACACTTGCATGCACCTCTCTGTGCTTGACAGTAACAGCTGTAATAATAAGAGTAGGTAGTAGTTAGAAGCTATAACTAAAACAGAAGCCAGCTCTGTCAGATTCAATGGCGTGGACTAGTTGTATTGTAGTTACTCTGCCTGTATTCACTTTTCTCCCTCTGCATTCCCTTGCATTAAAATATAATGAATTCTACGACTTGTTCCTGGTTAGTCTGGTTGATTTCAATTCATTTTTCTGGGCTACGTAAATGAGAGGATTGATAATAAATTACTCGACTTCAATCCTGGCTGTTAGTCTATGTTCATTTTATTCTACACGTCCTTTGGGGAGTTTAGCTGAGTACACACACACACATACACACACACACAACAAATGATGTATGTATTAATTTGTAAAGCGTATGTGTTAATTTGTAGTTATACCATCGAACTGCTTCACCAGAACCAGTTGTCCACGAAAACTTCACATTAAGTGCAGTTGAGAGTTTGAGACGAGAGTTGAATAAGAGTGGAGAACAACCCACCCTTAGGAAAGTAATGTAGTGAAATGCAATGTAATGTAAACAGACTAGACTACTATAATATACAGAATGCTTACAGAGAGTAGAGAAAGTAGACAAGAAAAGACAGTTGGGGTGAGAGCAGTAGCTGTGTTGACTTGACTTGACTTTTATAAATAATAATGTTCTACTATAAAAGTCTCTGCAGCCTGGATGGGTTAACTTTTACTACTCGATTTTTAAAAGAGTTTAAATTTTCCTATGAACTGAGAGTTACTGAATTTAAACTTTTATAAAAATAGAGTAGTACGTGTACTACTCAATATTTACCTGCCTTGCTTTTGTCTATGCATATCTCTGTGTGTATGTTCGTAAATATATGTAAGGATGTATATATACATACATATATATGTTTATATATAGCTATGTAAGTGTGTATGTATGTACACGTACAAACAAATCAATAAAGCCGGCAGTTGTTTCCACTTTTACAGACATCGGTGTACATTCAAACATTCTACAACACTATGGATAAACCCTAAAAGCTCTGACAAAGAGCAGAGTCGAATATAGTTTGACAAAAATATATTGTAGTGTGTACCTAAATGTACCTATATGAGAATAAGGAATCCAAATAGGATGGATTGAATTGAACTGAATTGCATTTGGATGGGATTGAATTGAATGGAATAAACTGAATGGAATAGAGAGAATAGAGTCATCAAAGTCCAGCCGGACGACACAATAAAATAGAGAGAGAGAGAGAGTAGAATAGAATATTGTGCAATCCAGTAGATACTATATCAATAATAAGTCTTTGCTGAGCCGAAGCTATGGCATTATAAGTACCGAAACGCCAAAGTCATGGCAGATAAATACTGAACGATACCATATACAACTACACCTTTGCATCAAACCAGAGAGTAGAGCAGAGCAGCTTACCTAACGAAGCCACCATCTAAAATCGATTAGCGCAATTCTGTGTAAAATATCAAACACTCATGATGACTATAGGATGCCAATGCAATGTTATACTGTGCTTCACAGTCAGGTTGTAAGGTAAGGTGATATTTGATATGCACAGAGGAGAAAAGGCAAAGCTGGAAGTATATGGCGTCTCCAGGAATTGAACTATGCTATAAATATAATCTTTATACTATAGTATGCCTTGTATAGGCGAAGGACGACCAGGCATTTGACAAAAAGACGTGAAAGAGGAAACCTCTCTTGTCTGTCACTTGAACAATTTCTACATGATATATGCACTTCGGTTTTACTATTATGGATACTAGTGCATATATATATATATATATAGACTATACATAAGCCTTCTTCTGATTCTGACTAGTGTTATAGTATATAAAGTTTCTGACTGACTTGACTATATTAAAGTATGGAATTGAAGTATATCTGAATGTGCATGCATGCATGCATACCCCTTCTAAGTGATCAAGTCTCTTCTTTTTATTTTTCCCTGTGGAGAAAAACTCTTTCCGCCTCTCTGCTATTATACCATTCTCTATCCCTTTAATATAATATATCCCTCTCTCTTAAATGTCTAACTTGAATATGTTTATGTATGCATGAGTATTGAATTCACTGCACCTCTACATTTCCAAGAAATGAAATCAATTGTGGTTTGATAAGATCACCATGCATTGTATGAAAGTTCTGTGGAACTTCTTGCTCTACAAAAATTGAATGGTCTTCCAATCCTAGACAAGATATCACAAACAATTTTAAAGAAACTAGGTATCTAAATATATCCCAACAGAGAAGTTCTCAAAATAAAGCAAAATTTTTGAAAAGCAATCTGTATTTAAATCTCGAGACCAGATACGAATATGTAAGGACTCCTTTTCGAGACAAAGAATTTCAAGGAAATTAACTTTGCTAGATAGGTATCTTAATATGTATCAATGCTCTTGGCCATACTGACAACGTTGTTACTTATACCCTAATAAATGTATTTTCGTTGTACATTGTGCATATCTGGAATCTCGAGACCTGAAACCTAAAACTATAACCTTATAGTTAAAATTCAGTCTACCTAGACTGAATTTCTAGAAACTCAGTAACCAAAACATTGAATTAATGTGCACAAGTCGACTCAATTAAAATCTATACCAGGAGGTAGAAAACAAATATATTGACTCCAAGCTGAAGAGTATATAGATAGCAGAGCCTGTGATGAATGATAATAATTTACTATGATAAAAAATAATAATTTTAAATAAATGCGAATTTTTGAATTTATTATAGGACAATACAAAGCAGAATGCATGCGCTGACTAAAGTTTTCCATCTGATGAGGTAGTGTAGTGTAGACTGTAGAGTATAATTACTACAGAGGACGAACAGAAAAAGACTTACCTAAGACAAGGAAAGTATCGGGGGGAAATGAAATCAAGCAAGTATATTCCTATCCTAAAACACGGCATCACTCTGACTTATGGATACAAGTCTCAAAGTCTGGAGTCCACGATAAGGTTCGCTACAGTGCAGTGCAGTGTGATGGCACGGTTGAGCTTGGACGCACGCACTCATACATTCTTAGTAGGTTGATGTGTACATGTATTTTTGTTTGGATCCCTACTAGCTAAAATATTATAACTTACCTATAGTGTAGGTATGTGCCTGCCTAAACGCTTCTCATTCCTTCAATTTGCTTTCAGCAGAACTCTTCGTCCGGACTTTCACTTCCCACTGAACGGACGTTGAGCCAAATTACATAGTCAATAGGCATTACATATATACCTAAAAGCCCTATAGTTCCTTTGCTGGTGCGACAGTAGACAGTTGAATGAAGGTAAAAACGGTAATTAAATATTTCGCTCAACTGACTTCTTCATTGTAGTTTACAGTGCTTCCTTTTGTATAGGGGTTGACTACTTTGAAAAAATTTAGACCAAATAGTCTGTGCATATATACCTCCTCTAACTACACCTATATTTACAAGAGAAATGTGGAAGAAACTTGGATATTTCATAATAATGCTATACTACTACAGTTTGAAATGGTTATGCTTGACTTGGCTTGGCTATTTTCGGATTTCGGATTAGGAACAGCATAGAAAAGCTTTAACCCGGCAAACGAGCTCTTCTTTTCCACCTAAAAGGAAATCGAAATACAATAAGGCTACTCTGCTTCTACTGCGACTTACTGCATACAATTCTGTTACAAACCTGCTCGTAAAATGTTGGCTCGATCTCGTCCATGTCTTTCCTCCTCTCGCTCCAGCCTCACTCTTATTAACCTATATCTGATTGTCTGAGCAAATAATAGTAGTCAGCTTGATAGAGCTAAAATTGACTTTGGTAGTTTCTGGATGAGTTTATCACGGCCTAATGAGTTTGCCTATTTCAGTAGAGTATAATAATACCTCCCTCATGCACTTGTATCCTATACTTTGTTTCATAGACTATTCTTTCTGCAATTTTGCCGTGTCATTGTACATGGCAGAGCTTCCGATGCTTTCTCCGGATGCATTAAGAGCATTTGTGGTGTACTACTCAGGCGTGGACTTAGGCTGCAAAAATGTAGCTGTGGAGAAGTATATGTAATAAACATATGAGGAAAACTTGCCTACAACCTTCAAGGAGCCCGTCTGAAGTTAATTGTATATTACTTAAGTATTTCGTTAGATTAATTTATATAATATATAGAATCTGTTCAGTATATTTAGAAAAAAATCATAAATTTGCCCCTTTCCCGATAAACTTCATGCAATATAGGTAACTACATGCGATGCACATTAATATCATTGAAAGGTTCTGACAATTTAGAGCAGACAAATCAGACATTGTCGATTTCATATCTAACATCATGAAGGCAGTTAATACTAAACAGTACAACCAATCATTTTGATTGTTGTTTTTACAAATTGCTGATAGTACTCAAACCAATTATCTAGTTACTTACGCATAAATTTTGAGCAATTTCATATGTCGTTTTCTTGATAAACATATTCAATTTTAATAAATGGTTACGTAGTTTACTACCAGAAGTTGATCATATCATGTCTTTAGATAAATGATGAATAACGTGTAACGTTTTCATTTGCTGCTAGCAGAAATTGATATTTTCATTTACTGTTAGCAGAAATTGATATTTTCATTTACTGTTAGCAGAAATTGATATTTTCATTTCTCCAAATACATCTCCAAATAACATCACAAAATAATAGTTTCCCATTATTAATATTACATTACATATATTATCATTGTTCGTCTTTCCATGTCTGTTCATCTGTTCATGTATCTTCCGTATTCCCCTAAGATATCTACGAACAGAATTTGGTTGAAATCGGTTCACACAATAACCATTTATTAAACGGCATACACCCAACGTTTGATCCTCTCAGGATGACCTTTTGACCCTGTACCAGTTGACCTTAATTGTCTCCACGCATA
Source organism: Novacerus sp. FZ-2019 (assembly GCA_036851875.1). Taxonomy (NCBI): domain Eukaryota; kingdom Metazoa; phylum Arthropoda; class Collembola; order Entomobryomorpha; family Tomoceridae; genus Novacerus; species Novacerus sp. FZ-2019. The sequence continues at coordinate 17,014 of JAAXYV010000034.1, forward strand.
CTCTTGTCGGTATATTGAGTTAACTCCAGAATAAAATGCTACTGTTTCTTAGCTATCCAATGAGCCCATTCTCAGATTTATAGTTATTCAATAACATTTGAAAATAAATCCCAGAAAAGTTGTTTTCACATTCTACCTCAGCATCTGAAAAGTCTTTATCGCCTCGAATCTCCTAAACTAGAACCGACAAGAATGCATGTTTTTCGGTGAACTGAACATATATTGCATACTGCAGTAATATGATTGTTCAAATAGAATATAATTTAACCGCTGTTTAAATAAGAATGCCCCTTGACCTTTGACCTGTTTTTATACCTCTTGCTTACTCCAAGCTTGTTAATCATTTCAAAAGTTATCGTGTTAACGGATGGACGGATGTGATGATCCTATAACCCTCGAACGGGCTGAAATTACTATAGTATAAGTCCCTAGCTACCTAAGCGTCCTGTACACCTCTTCATATGGGTGGAAGCAGACAAATTCGTATATTTGCTCGAACAGAAAATCATAATGAATAAGTAGAACCTTTAGATACGTGGGAGGGAGCGGCAATAGAAGACCTAAAGCACCATACAGTGAGACACACAATTCATCCAGATTGCAGTCCGTCTTCATTCTCTCATCCATTCATTTATCCTATTCCATTCAAATCACAAATGTTTCCATAGATTACCTCATTATCTCCATTAAATAGAACTAGCTACTAATAAAGACTCCTTGATTTGCTTCTTAGTAAATACTATGCTTACGAAACTGTATATTATGCCATTGTGAGTTGGAAAACTAGTTAGGTGTGTACTTAGGTTTGTAAGAGGAGAGAATAGGGAAGGAAATATACAGTACAAATACTTCCCTAGTCACCATTATTATTATTAAAGTTTTACTAAACAACGCCTCTGTTGCTCTGACTTTACATTTCATTCCATTACTTCAGATTACTTCAAGTCTACTATCCCGTTGCAGAAGGAGAGGCACATATACAAATGTAACACAGCAGCATAATTGAAAATTTCATAGAAATCCCTCTAAAATAATACAAACAATTTCAACCCTACTGTATTATAAATATTGAACGAAGAGAGTAAGTGTATTTCTGTAAGGTTTCTTTTTTGTAGGTTCTCAATTTTCTTCACAATCCTTGAACAAAAGTTACTCCTTAACTTACAATTCCATTCCAACATTATAATCAGTTAGCAGAATAACTATTATGTGCTGCTTTAATTAGAGACTACTTCCTTCTACCTTGTTCAATTTCACTACACTCGAATAGTTACCTGGTCTGAAGCTTTCACTTTCATTTTTCTTTATTAGTATTCGAAATATGGTATTTACTTAATTCAACCAAGCTCTTGATTGTACGTTTGCAACTACTGTCCACAGACATTTATTGTATAACACGTACACTTACTTGGCTAAATTCCTATCCTAATATGAATCCATCCGTTACTTATTAGCTATTAATTAAATGCTTGATGATGGTTCAGGGAGTTCGCAGAAGCATCCACTATATAAGCTGTGGATGCCTGAATGTGTTTTCCGTAGAGGTAGGATGTAATAAATATTGCAAATGAAACAATTCGAGTTTATGTGAAAATGAGTGTAGTGAAGTTGCTTAGAGAGTTTAGCTTATAGCTACACTTTGGCTCATCTATTATAATCTCAAGTGGACTCACATTCGTAAAGCTACAATACAACTTTTCATCCTCTTCTGTGTGGAGCGAATGAGAATATTATAATATTACTTCCCGTGCGTCTGTGATGAACTTGTGGGCTTAAATTTACATTCAGATAATATGCATTCTATATAGTAAAGATAGATTTTAAGTTTAACTCACCCATTAGACATTGTTAAGGAATCCCCGTGTACAAATTGTAGGACTTTGAGTAGGAAAAACTGACGAAATAAATGATCACAAGTTTGATGACGAATAAATTCAATAATTGAACTGAATTGATATTGATGTTTGCAGAGAATGAGAGAAGTTTGATTTGAAGGTTGGCACGGAATAAACAGAGAAGAAGCTGCCGATATAATAAAATACCTACTATATTAATATTTACTAAATCCCTTTTGTGCAAGAAAAACTGAATATCCTCTGAATATCAATCAATTACGGAGGCTGGAAACATCAAAGGCAATATTACGTTGTATAGTTGAGTAGCATGTGAATAATTCTACTTAAAACTCTGATGTCGGTAAAATTACAGAAACTTTGTACGCAGTGACACGAAGTTTTACTTGTTTCTTTATACAGT
>JAAXYV010000035.1:0-19264 GCA_036851875.1 Novacerus sp. FZ-2019
GGCTCACTTTAGATATACACAAACAAAGGAGACCACAGCAAAGTCAACCTCAACCTCAACCTCACCTCCACACGCAGTTACCTCCACACCTGACCAAATGAAAATTTAAATGAAAGTTTACATTCAAATTCACACCACATTACACTACACCCTGCCACGCCATGCCATGCCGTTCTACAATGATTTATGAGTAGTAATTAGAATAATCACCAATAAACCAACAAATTGTAAGTCACAAGTTCCACCACAAAAAAAAATCATCCTCCATGAATACAGATTCTTGCAAATACCTGCTATGTACTTCACAACTATGCTTTCTCTTTCCTTATTCTCTCGTATATTTGTTTGTTATTATACTTCTACTATTTTCCGATTCCTCTCTACTCATTTCACTTCACTTTACATGGAATAATATTGATTAACTGACTTCACCACTGTACCAATACCACTGATGAATACACTGAAAATATACAATTGTGTTCTACTGTATGTATTATAACGACGTTGTTTCATTTCGTTTATATTTTTGGGGTTCTTTTGTATTTTTTTTTGTCGGTATGAATTTCCTTTTTTTATTCATGGCATAGCAGAAAAAGCAGTTACTATGCGTCAGTAGTCCTCTTGAGTATAGTAGGGAGTAATAGTTTCTATAGGTATGTGTCTTTGTCTAATAATACATAATACATATTATGTACGTGGTCTACGTGCCGCCGTACATACCTCACATCACACCACATACTTGAGTCAAAGGGGATAATAATTACTTAGTATAATATGTAATGTGTGTGTGTAAGTTAAGTATAATATTATAGAGACAAGTATGGCAAGTAAGTTATATTACGTTGCATTATTATGTTTCCGCGTGTGCAAACACACAACACGTGCATGGATGGACCTTCGTAAATTCGTTTCACGAGTTATCATTATTATTTTGTTACTGTATTTATATTGGTTTTTTTCTTTTTCAAGTTGGCATTCAACAACAACAACAGTATTATTATTATTATTTTTATTATTACTTTCTTCCTATCAGGGCAGCAGCAGATTATTGGCTATTATGGCTATTTTATGAATGTAGTGTTGTGTAGGTATATTATATTATCGTCTGCTAATATACTTGATGGTTTTATATGGAGGTATATCATGTGTTTGTTATAGGTTTCTTTTTTTCCTAGTTCACTTTTTCAGAACATGTTTGATAAAAGAAGAGGGTTAGTAAATAATACTCCACGTCGCCTGACTCCTTCTTACATTGTAGTCTTTTTGACATTTTAAGTACGAATAGAAATAGGAATGAAAATATTCTACCTAGAGGTAGGTATATATCTTATTTCTCAATGCGGATTGATTGATGCGCTGCACTCATTTCATTTCTGTACACCCCTCTTACACTGTTACACAATAGTAATAATAATAATATTTCGAAGTATACCAGCCTACAAATAAATAATGCATGAGTGACGTTGAGATTCCTACTATGGGTAATCCTCACCAGGAATAAATCTAAGAACAACACCGGCAATTAAGAGAGACTCTCTAACAAATAATTATTTAATAAAATCCCTAACAATAAATTGTCCACTCCTTGAATGAAATGGATTGTTCAAGTGGCTTAATTGGCATGGTTTTGCATTCACATTCACTTAAATGCACTAATTTTAATGTTGCCTACAGTCATTATTAAGTATACGTTAGTAATATTTTACCACATAAACGTAGTATAGGGTGTTCTATATTTTTTCTTTTTACAAGTAAGTCTACACCTAAATTATAATTACTTTTCCTGTGGATTGCATTGGATTGGAATGTATCATTAGGTAAAATTACGATAAGAATACTTAGATTATTAATTACTTGGTATTTAAACAATAATACTGATCGGTTGATTATTTTCGATCCCAACATCATGATCCAATAGAAACTGAGTAATTTACAGTAATCATAATAATTAAAATTCCTATAATAAACAATACATAAGGGTTACTTAGAATATTAACGTAGTCTCCAGGGTAAATTATATTATACATTAATTACATTAGATTAGGTTAGGCTAGGTTTCACTTGCGACGATACAATACAATACAGTACACAATACAAAGGTAGTTTGTTTCAGTCTTGGCTTGTATGCAATGCAATTTATTTACTATTAAACAAGGTAGTTCATTCATCATGTAAGTATTTATGTATGCATGTATATGTGTATGTATGTGTATGTGGGAGGTGTTTGTCTGTGTGTGTAAGTATTTTCATGTGTATATCCTTGGTAAGAGTAACAATATAGTTCATGCAATTTTGACCCTGTTATCCGGTGATCTGTACAAAATTTGACTATTTCATTTTTATTTGATGATCACTTTTACTACTACAACATCGAGTGCATATACACTTACAGATATCTATCTACTGTTGCTTCTCACTCACTCACTGCGGGACTGAGAATGAGTTGTAGTTTCAAGATTCCTAACAGACAGAGAGCAAGAGCAACTATTGTTTTATATATGTACATAATATTATCATACCATCCCAACACACCATAATATATATATTTATATTATAAGTAGTTATAGACAAACTATGTAGTCTATAGTCTATAATATAGTCTTAGAAACTAGAATGCATTTATCTACGTTAGGTTGGTTGCGTAGTATGTATAATAGAAGTGGGTATAAGTAAGTAGTAAGTATACTCTATCCATGTAGCTATGTAGCTATATCTTTGCAGGCTATTAATGCTTTCTTCTAACCAATAACCCCATGTATTATTGATAGTGCGTTCGAGTTAATATTATTGCACGAAGGACAATGTCTCCAGAGGAATAGAATATGGAATGCTATTACAAATGTATTTATGTACGTTGAATTTCTTTAGTACTAGTAGTAATAGTAGTAGTAGTAGTAGTAGTAAGTAGTAGTAATGGTAGTAGTAGTAATAGTAGTAGTGGTAGTATTAATAGTAGTAATAGTAGTATTAGTGGAGTAGTATACGTAGAAGTAGAAGTATGTATGTATGTATTATGTATATATATATATGTAGTAATAGTAGTAATAAATGAAGAACTAGAAACACGACTCGTAGGACTTCTCAAGAGGAATGGGAGGATATTAATATTACGAACCTATGTTAGCTCTTCTATTTCCCTCTGCTACTGCTCTGTGTGTGTGTATGTGTGTGTGTGTGAGTGTGTGTGTTTAATATGATTTAGCACTAGCAGTGATGATGAGTTGAGTTGTGAATAGTTTTTATAGAGAAATAACTACTTAAGGTGTAGTGTTTTGCGTATGATAGCTTACATTTATACGTGTTTACATTAGTAATAAAGTTAAAATGATGGGTTGTTTGACGGGAGGGCAGTGATTCTCAGAAGACTTTACGTACTACATACCATACAGGTATTCGTAGGTTATCCGAATCCTGTGTGTATGTAAGTAAACAGCAGGGGAATGAACTAAACTAAATAGTACCTAAGTATACAGAAGAGATTCCATTCCAAGTAACTAACAAAGCTTGATGAGGACGAATAAATGGAATGGGAAGGTCTCATTGTCAGTTCTTGATATTAGATTTAGGTAGATAGGTAGGTAGGTAGGTATAGGTAGATGAATTGTAAATTGTATGGTTTGTGTGTAGGTGGTATCATGATGCATAGGAAGATAGCTGTGGTATATGTAAAGTAGAAGAGGCATAGATTTAGTTGATGTCAAAAGAACTAAGTAATTGTAATGGGGAAAACATGCCCATTTGAGAACTTTTTTGTCCTTTTTATAAAATTGGGTTTTCCATGGATTTGGACCGAATTGGTTTAGAAGTAAAAGTGCTGTAGACTGTGACTGCTGTTGTGGATCAGGATTTGATATTCTAAAGATAGTCTCTGGTCTTACTCGTTTATAAATCGAATCTTCTTGAGTCGAGCTACGTTGAATTGGCTGTCATTGCTGAAATAGGATTGCTTCACTTTTGCTCTTTCAAGCAGTAGCAGTAGTACGGAGTGGAGTAGTAGTAGTAGTAGTAGTAGTTGGGAAGGTATTGAAAGGAGAGCATAAAAGATTGGATCGTGGACGCAGTAGTAGTTGCATGTTTGAATGTTTGCTGGCTTTTGGCTTATGGTTTGGGTGAAGATAATTCAGCATTCTGTATTCCGATCAGAGGGATTTATTGATTATGTGTCACCTTGAAGTATATGTAGTATGTATGCAGTCACTGGAGGAGGAGGGGTAGTGCCGTCGGTGAGACGTTTCTGTGTAACCATTAGATTTGCATCTAATGGTATGCATGTCATTGTAGACGATGGGGCCAATAGTTAGAAGCCAAGTCGGGTCCATGACTGGGGATCTGGACAGGAACCGAGACTCCAGCCGATATGACTCCTTTATGAAACACGGAAATCAGAATAGTACGCCGAGTCAGGCACATAACTTAATAGCTACACACATATTTACTGCTATTTCTAAAGCTTCCTCCTCTCCGATGTCCATCTTAACAAGCTTAATACTTAAATGAAGAAAAAGTAGTAGTTGACTTACCATGATATTGACTGGCACTGCCACCATGCGCTGAGGGTGCATTGGGTCCATAGGAAGAATGTGAGTTGACCCCACCAGAGACAGAGCCTTGACCTGAGCCACAGTGTGGAGCTCGACTTCCATAACTACCCAGGGATGACAAAGGATCGGCGGCAAACATGTAGGAGTAACTGGCAGCTGGATGTGCTGGCTCTCGTTGCTGAAGACAACTTCCTCCCATACTGCTTAAACTTCCAGTCATTGAACTGCAATAACCAGCAGAGAACCCAATGGAGGCTCTTAAGCTGTGTTCGTATGTAAGCTCATGAAATGGAAACATATTGCGAGTGCGAATACCGAATTCAGTAGCCGGTATACAAAGAGATGAATCAATCCAACAAGGTTTGTAATAAACACAGTGAGAGCAGATTGGGGCGAATACACTAAAGTGACAAGAATGTGGAGCCTGGGTCTAGACTCTTTGTTCGCGTCAAGTGAAAAGGATGCGACGAAATTGATTCCTTTGAGAATGAGAGCGACGCATCATCATACATAGACATATATAGATATAGATGTATGTATGCCTTATGGAAAGGTATTTATTTGGATGCACACAAAGAGAGAAGGCAGCGGCTTAGATATCATTTAGACCCAATCTAATAATAATCTGAAGCGAAAAGGAATGACGATTACGCCCACCAACACCCTCAACTACGCTTGCTTTTGCTTCCCACTACGTACGTAAGTACGAGGACTACTACTACTACTGCTGAGTGACTATAGGCCCAGACCCTACTTTAGCTTCTAGCTAAACATATCAACCAACACTCAAGTCAGCCACAGAGAGACATAAAGACAGCCGAAGACTGAGTCTGTGTTCAGTCAGTCAGGTTTTCTCGCTCAATCTGCCCTTTCTTTGAGCGTGTTGCATAAGAACGGAATGTCTCGCACCCCTTCTCTCTCATCTCCAATCTCTATCACTCTATTCCTCCTTCTATTCTACATATATACTCATCGCCTTCACTTTATAATAATATAGTCTATTCTCCATACTACAATTCCCACGTAGTACATATACATCATACAACGACAACAGCATCTGTAATGTACCTACGGCTACAGAATCCATCGAACATCGCATCGCATTGCATCCATGGTAAAGGCTTAGGAATGGAATGGTTCCATGAAATTCAATGCAACCAAGCCAAACCAAAAGCCAAACCAACCCTTGAGGGACCACAAAAAATAAAAAACAAATAAAAAAAAACTATCTATCCAGTTCGGGAGCACCGAGTCTGGTTTCAGGTTACATTCGTACGTACGTTACGTACCTGTAGGAATCCGGCATGGAGGCGATCGGCTGTGGCAGAGAGGCATACATTGAATTGAATCCGGAATTCAGCGGAAGACGAGCAGCTGTTGCCGATGATGGCGGAGGCGAAACTCCAACATGGTCTGAACCTCGACGCTGGTTTCTCAATTTCTCCTCTCTTCGCCATTTCGCTCTTCTATTGCTAAACCACACCTGCACATACAACCAACCAATCCCGCCCTATCATTTCTCTATCCTCTTCCATTATCCATATATATATACATTTACACACACATATATATAACACAATAAATATAATATATATATATTTGTATGTGCATATATATAGTATTCTCACTCAAACCCTAATAACCATACATTTCCAAACAATGATATTCTAATACTCCAGTGAGTAAAACGAAAAGAGCACTGTCAGCTACATACTCACTCACATCACTTCAGAAGCATGCATTAACTCACTATACCATATTTGGCCGACTACTCTACCAGTTAAATTTACTTTGCCGTTCAAAATTTACCTGAATTCGGGCTTCCGGTAAACCGATTTTCTCCGCAAGTCGTTCTCGGGCAAACACATCGGGATAATGAGTTCTCTCGAATTCTACAAAGCACAAAACAGCTTTGAGTTTCACTCAGCAACATTCATTATACTCTTGATTCATCATTATGAACTAACAGCTAAAAGATAAGCATCCCAATGAAATGAACTAATCAAACAAACCATATAATATTTCAAACTCTATGCTTTCATTTTCTCCACTATGGGCAATGTAAATGTGCAGACTTTACTTTCTCCTTCATTTCATCTCATCTCTGTTTCTAATTAATTAATTGAATATGCTCCAAAAGAAAAAAATCTAGCTCCCAAGTAATATTTCTTTTTATTTCTTCTCTCAACATGAAGATTGCATTTTGTATACTATATATCAGTATATTTTATGTTGCACAGTATGCATATCCTCCGTATAACTTAATTTACCTTCACAGAGTACAGTGACTGCTGTGACTTTGTAGAATACAATTTCAACACATTTGAATAAATTTTTTTTTTTACTCTGGGCGGTATTACAGTATGCAAATAGCAATCAAGTTTCCTCCACTAACCTTTCTCCAATGCTTCAATTTGATCGTTGGTAAATGAAGTTCGATTTCTCTGCAGTTTCCGCTTGAGTCGAAGACGAAGTTGCGAGTCTTCATCCGCAGATGAATTGTGATCAGAATTCCCATCAGAGGTTCCCTCACTGTTTACTTCTACATCATTATATCAAAAGTATACCATAATATTAGATATAATTATACACAACGTCTCAAACGCAGTATGTAAACACAGTGAGAGAGAACTCAATACATTCACTCACTCACCAGTCTACTCTACACTCTATAGTAACAATAAAGTATCCGAATTCACAGAATTGTGTTCGCGTTCGAGGGTACTATAACTTATTTTTAATGTAATAACTGACTGAGTCTGCTTGCCGCTGGCTACTCGCCTTTATTTCATCATCGTTTTCCTTGCCACGAAATTCAGTGGTTTGAGGCAAGAAAATACATAGATATGAGAGAGCACTACTAAGATACTAAGTTACTCAGTAAGTACGACGTAATATACAGATATAACTACAGAATAGAGTTAGTGATCCAATCCCCATTACAATAGAACTCCTATGTTCAACACTGAAAATTCAACAACAATACAATCCCGTTGACTAATAATATAATATCATGAAGAAGGAATAAGAGTTTCTGCCCAAAAACTTGCGTGAATGCCAACTCCCTCGGGAATAAAATAAAGTTATGCTCATACAACATTATCTTGTTAGAAGAGGGTTTCATTGCATTAAACGAATGTGCCATTGACTCAAGGCCTACAGCAAAGCAGAGTCAAGTAAAGTACAGTAGTCAAAGCAATAGGAAAGAAGGCAAATATTGTATCTCATATTCACTCTTATTACTCTTATATTATATTTCTCCTACTCTCTACTAATTCTGTTCTGCTCTGGTCTCATCTACTATACTTGACTTCAGTTGTACATTTATGACACATACAACTACCGCTGATCATCTCAAAGTCTATAATAATATTACCACTACATTAAGGATTTCGATACAACCACACTGCATATAATATATAAGACAACATATAATATTGGAGACTCCACGGCCAAGAAATTATTTATGACTCACCGGACCAAAGCCAGTACATACGTGCAGTGAGTAATGAGCAGTGGAAAGAAAAAAATAATATATAAATAAAATAAATTATAACTCATAGCATTTCTGGTGGCAGTCACTGAATACCAAATGAGAGAAAGAGAACATAATGTATATACCGAGAAAGGAGTACACCAAAAAGTGAATGAGTATATAAATATATATATATATACATACATATATACAATATATATACCTATATAACATAAGGTATAAACAAGTAAGGCAGAGAGACTGCATGGGCTAGATTTAATAATATAATATAGAGATGCAAATAAGTGAAAGAGTAAGGATTTGCGAAAAAGAGGAGACTAGGAATTGGATGCGGATGTGGGCAGAGGCAGAAGCAAAGGGTTGTTAAAATTGTGAGTCCTCGGTCTGTAGTCTGTATGCACAACATTCATCATTTATACACATACATACATATGCTGCTTCTATGCAGGAACAACGAACGGTCAGAGAGGACGACGACGACGACGGCGGCGGGGCGGTCTGTCCTGTGTTTCTCGGTTTTTCGGTGTTCTCTGACTACTCTACTAAGCTCACTGTATACGTATGTGTATGTGTGTGTCTTTCCAAATATCTGCTCTGTATGTGTATGTGTGTGTATATACGAATGTATGTATGTATATGTGAGAAGGACGAGAAAGTAACTGTGGCTGTGGCTGCTGCATGTGACTGAATACAGATAGATAGATAGATGAATGCATACATTCACTACGATACCACTACTAGAAACTCGGTAGGTATATGTAGCTTAGCTATAATATAGAACACTGCGGAGTGCGGCCTAGAGTGGAAAGAGAGAGTTGGGACTAGAATCGTGCGAAATTGAGTTAGAAAGCGTATACATTCACGTAACAATGTTACATGATTTACTCAGAGAATATAGAATTTGGAGCATGAAGCGATGGACTGAGTGGAAAGGTTCCTATGTGTGTTCAGAGCAATTCAGGTGGAAATGCTAACAAACGCCTGGATCCCGTTCATCATTTTTTAAGGGTTAGACTCCGACACAAGTCCGCTCTGTATGGAGATGAATCTGCATAACAAGCCTTGGTCTGCCATAGCCAGAGCCAGCGACTCTCCTGCAATCCACATCACATGCAATGGGTTACCAACCGACTGACTCTGGCTTTTGCATATGTAAGAGGAAAACACCCCTTTCGCACTCGCACTTGGAAAATTATCTCCAGCCCATATTCTATGGCAACTTTCCTCCGCCATCCTATCCTATATAACGACCTCATTTCCACTTGGTCTAACAATTCCACATTTCCTACTCCAATCTCCATGTCTTCCCCATCATTCTTAACACCACCATACCAACCAGAGAAGCCTTCCATTGACTATATAGATACAGACGAGAACACATGGTTTGCTCCTCTTGCCTTTTATTCACGATGTATTCCTTCTTTTCCTCATCTCCACACATACACACACACACGGCTATACAAGGACTCATCTATCTACCATACAACTTACATTATAACCCATTCTCAACCATTCTCTCACTCCCTCTAATATTCATAACATCCCGAAACACAACGAAATGGGCTATATAATTCACATAATACATCTATGATTCTAATGTACCCAATGTATGTTACAGTAGTGGTGGTGGTGATCGTCGCCTCGCGTCCGACCAGTGAGTGCGAAGTCGACCTTCTCAACCGGCCAATGTATTCCTCAGAATACCCGAATTCAAAATATATGCATTACATTACGTGGAGTGAGAAAGTTACTACCTATGAACAGTAATAACTGTGTATTTCGTATATTTGGAGTATATTTCGGTGTAGGTACTTCTTCTACCGCGCTCTCTCTCTCTTAATCGTGGAGAGTCTGACTCTCGTTTCCATTTCATTCCCCATGTCGTTTAATGTGCTATCAGTGAGGCTGCAGACGGCTATTTAGTCGCTCTATCAATGAGCGTGAATCATTGATGCTTATTACAACCGCTGAGAAGTTCCGCGTGCAAAATTGAACACGCCTGTGATCATCATATTTTACGTAGTAATCACACGCGCATTCAACTCCAACGTCCAACCAACCCAAACCTAACACAAATAGGTACATTCTAACTTTGTACTCTCATATTATATTCATAGTGTACTGTTAAAAGTGAACATTGAATACATGCAGAAATAGTGTACTAGATGTAGGAGTCAATTTGTAGGGTGACAACGAAAACGACAACGGTACACGAGAGAGAGAGAGAGAGAGAGAGAGAGAATCCCCCTTTCGCTACTCCCTAACTCATCATGTATGTTGTGTATATATGCAAACCATTGCACGAGGACTACTGAAAACTTTCCTTCTTTTAATAAGCGTCTCAATCACATTCATTATCTTGTCGGCTCCTCTGAAACCAAAAACGATTTTTTTTTCATAACGACTTCAACTTGAAAGAGACTTCATCTCACATAATTTCATATCTAAACGAGCAAGGATAAAAATTACTTTCTCTGATGAATACCAATGAAAGAAAAGTCTTTGCATGCTTTCCTGTGACTGACTCAAAGTCTATATATTTATATACCTACTTAGGTATGGTATATGGCAAATGTACGGATTTATATAAAAGAGGAATACTTCCTACATCACATTTGTGATCTGCCCTGACATCCCATCACATCACTTCACTTCCACATACATACATATATAGGTATATATATATATATGCATGCCCATATAAACCAGACGGAAGACGCAGCGTACCTAACTAACTACTTTCATCCACTGTCGTACAGTACACATAATGGCCTTTTACTTTCTGTGTGTCTTTCTATTTTCAATTTCTATATATTTCATTGCATTTGGATGTGACTACCGGTGGTCCTTTCTTTTAGTTTTCCTCTTGCTCCCTGTTATATGTTACGTCCAAAAAGTCACTGCTTTTTATTCCCTTTTGATCATGGATACCGTCCTAACATCCAAAGGAAAGGTAGGTAAAATTTCATGTCCTCACTGCTCTCAGCTCTCAAGAGTCGAGTCAAAGGGTCGATAACGAGACAAGAGTACACAGCCTTTTTACTTCCAAACCGTTTGACATGCACAAAATAAATGCTTCCAAAAAGGATCAACACAAGTAGCACAGTACAGTCAACACACTGTATACACAAATACAACACTGACGAGGACGAGAAGGAAAGCCAAAAGCCCAGAGCAAAACCAAAACCAAGAGCAAAAGCTATTGAAAAGCTAGGTTACACAAGCTTCAAAAGTATCATACGTACACATATACACAACAATAAATGGCTACACAGAGACCTACAAACAAAATACACGGCACACAACTCAGAATGGCTAAGTGGAATTTGTATATATATATAAAGCCAACTATCCAAAGTCAGTCAGAGGCTTACAACATGCACACGATCATCTGACTGACGGACTGCAAAAGAACAGACGTCAACATGCCTAGCCCACTCGCTCCTTTACATAGCCTTACATACACTTATAGCCCTTGACAAAAACCTCTCTCTCTTTCATTCGGTCTTCTCTTTGCTTTCAACCCTTTTCATTAATAAAATGTCTCTTTGGCCCATACTCGTTTGACTCATTTACATCTGTAGCAACTTTGTCTAATGAATGCTCTTTACTAATTTTCTAAATGTTGACTATTCCATTCTTTGTACTTTGGAAACCTATATACCCTACTCGACTCTAACATCTATTCTCCAACATCTATGAGATCATTTAGTTCTGCACGGCACATACAAATACAACAACGTATTTCTAAGTAATTATATTATATACTCAGTAAACTCAGCGAGCGTTTTAGTGTTGTGAACTAAGTATTCCAATCCTTCTTTTAATATTAACACACTGCTTTCATTTTCTTTACTATAGATTCTATTATATGCTGAGTCCACAGTTTGAGTTCAATCCCATAAGTTCATCTTAATAATCTCTAACCTTTCATTCCCTCAATAGCAAATCCAAATGGAATTTTTCTGGTCATTTGTTCACTTTTGTCAAGTATGTAACTATATAAGGGGAAACTCTGGAGTCAAGTGAATAAGTGAATGAATGAATCAAACCCATTTGTCGGTATACAGCTGCACTGCACATACAGTTACGCTACCTAGACTACGCTGCTTATAAACCTGGAATGAGAAATGGAATGGTCAGCTCAAAAATTTGAAATTGTTTGTATACACAGAAGAGAAAAAGCCATTTTCTTGCTCCAGAAGATCTAGATTATGAAATATTACTCGACAAAGTGTCGAGTGAATAAAGCTACAAAAATTTTACTTGCACCCATCTGTACAAATCTCTAAGCAAGTGGCAACAAGGGTTTTTCTCTCTCTCTCTTTTTTTATTTGTATTTACTATAATAAGCACTATGTTGGTGTCTCACGGTCTGAACTGAAATAGGCAAGAGTGAGTGAGAGAGAGAGAGCTGTTTCCATTGATAAAATTTCTTGGGTGCGAACTCACTGAATATACTGTAGTGAATTGCAAAGAGGCTAAATGTAAAGCAAAGTTGGACACTAGAAACTTTTATAAAGACCAATAATACTGAATGGAAAAGGTAAGATACATACCTACATGTGTATGCATTATATTATTACAAGAACCTACCTTAGCTTACTTAGATACATGCATGGAAACGATGTTGATAGTAGGTAGTATGTATGTTCACATAGAGTAGTAACTAGTAACACTACACAGTCACTATGATGTCGATCTCAATGGCAACAATACTTTTTTTTCAGATCACTGGAGCTTATTATGTAAGTCGTATGGAGGTACTCAAAGTCAGACAATGGTCATAGTCCAAGGACCATGTCCCCGTCTCCCTACCTACTCGGTACACTAGGTAGGTATGCTGTACACTATCAAGTCCATAGAAACATACAAAGTAAAGTTTCATGGATCTATGAAACCTATTTCATTCCAATTCATTCCTACTTAAATACTTAGTCACTCTCGTCGAAGCCAGCTCGGTAAGTAGAAAATGCCTGTATATACTATTATACACTCGGTATAATATAATACTATGTAGGAATGACGAGGTGTAACTCTTATAGAGCAAGGGCAGAAAAGGACTCTCTTGAGAGACCCAACACAACCAACAACTGTTGTCACTAGTGTAACACCATTAATCGTTCCTTCAGCAACAGCATAGGAAAGAAACTCTCAGGAGCTGTACACAAAAAAATCAACTTGCTACTTGTAAATTCATTGTCAAATAAAAGCTCGTTGAGAACCGCATGTCTTTAACAGCGATAGAGAGAGAGAGAAAGAGAGAGAGAGAGAGAGAGCTAATCAAAACATGATGCACAATAATGCTAATTTAAAACCCCTCATTTTCTCATTCATCTTATCAAGACAGACCGCACATCATTTCCTTTCGCGGACCCTTTGAGCCCTTTCTCACCAAGACACTAAGCTACAACAACTTACAAAAGCCAGGAGCTACTTCACTTCACAATGTACTATTCTGTAGAGTCATAGTCATATCCATATCAACCAAAATACTTACACACATATCAACTCACAACGCACTATGGTAGATGGGTTATTGTTAGCCAAAAGTCAATGAGTCAATGGGGAGGGTGGTGGGAAGGTATCTAGCTAGATATTATACATTACACGTAGAGAGACACTCAATTACAAAGTATACAGATGGAATAAATGACTATTAAATGTAATGTTAGATGGGATTCATAAAGAGACCCACAGGAAGGCATACGTCAAAGGTAGGCAGGGGGAATATATGCCTAAATTCTATATATTCCTATTAGTTATTAGTTATAGTGTTTAATAAGACAAAGAAAGACTTACCTCGTTTATGAGAGTCGTCGCGGGAGGATGGAGGTAGAGGTGCAGAGAGTGGTGTAGTTGGGGCTGGGAGACCAAGTGGAGGTCCGGGAGCTGTGCCCGGATACCACGCCCAGCCCGCTGCACTTACAGCCGCTGCTTGACCGTTGAACATTCGCAATTTATCATACACAGAGTCCGCGGACGGACCACCTGATTGTTGTTCCTTCTGAGCTGCCAGATTCCTTAAAACTCGATTTATGGAGGAGACCTGCAAACATACATTCATTCGTATGGTTTCAGTTCAGATAGGGAACTTTGGCTAGAGTTACGATAACCACATAAATCATCTGTTGTAAATATACTGAAAGTTACTTCATGGAGAGGAGACTAAAATCAATCGATAGTGGTTCTACTACAACTACTACTATTACTACTACTACTACTGCTACTACTACTGCTACTACTACTACTGCTGCTGCTGCTCCTACTCCTTATCCTGCTATAAGTGGTAAATATAGACATGAAATGGAACTTGATGAAAAGCCTCAGAGGGGATTGAATTTTAAATTGAATATCAGTCTAACTCAATCGTTGGCAAATTGGCAAATGCCATGTTGGGTGCATGTTGGGCTCGAGGGAAAAATAAAATCAGTTTTACATGCGGACTAGCTCTGCCCAACCAAATTATCATTGGTTATCCTTCATTTACTACCATCCATATAAACACATACATGCATATCCCTAATTCATCCCTCATTCTCAATAGCATCTATCAATAAAGCTATCAAGTATTTCAAAAAATTCTATTCCATCCCTTACACTACACATCCCAAACAATCAAATCATAAGTATATTCCCATTCATTTCTATACTATTTTAAACTTCATTTTGTCATTCTATTCTTAACCTAACGTCAACAGTACTGTACTCACAATATTGGCTATAAAAGTCAGCACAGGCCAAAAAACACGAAATCATAATGTCACTTATATACTTATGTACGCACCTACACCTAAAAAGGTTTTCCTCTCGTTTCTCTTTGGTATATAACATAACCATACGTCATAAACTCAGCTAAGAGACGGGTATTGGTGGATTTGGACAGATCATTGTCAGTTGGTTCAATCAACGGACACAAATACAATATGTGGACGTCAACAGACGGAGAGTTGTCGAGATAAAGTGTAGTACAGTCAGTCAGACGGAGAATGAGAGAACATGGAAAGAGACAAGAGAGATGCAGAGTAGTAAGGGCTGAAGAAGAGGAGACAATTCAGACAATAGCAGAGCGGAGGTTATCTCAGAGCATGTCATGTTGGAAGAGCCTAAAGTGAGGAGGAATGAATGATGCCTTTTCAATTCCGGAAGGCCAGTGTGAGCATATTGAATGATTAGGGGTATCGAGATGATGATGAAAGGGAATGATATAAGAAAAGATTTACGAGGACAATGCTTTTTGGGGCCCTTATTGTCCAGAACTCTATAATATGTGCTCATATCGTAAGCAGTAAAGAAGCGTAGTAGTAGCAGCAGTTGTAGTTGTATATAGCAGCCTGTTGGCTGAGTCGACTGGAGAATAGGAATAGAATAATAAAGCTCAGTTCTAGCTTCAGTTTGAGTTGAGTTGAGTAAGAATAAGTACTGTTGTTGGTACGGGATAAGCCGTGCCGTGGCATGCTGTGCTGTAGTTGTTGTAGATGGTAGGTTTCGCTCTCCTACATGCAGCCCACTGTGTTGGCTTGGTTGTGGAGGAGGTCTGGGCTCTACTCAAAATTTGGAATCTATAGAGACGACTGCTGGGGTCAGGCCATAGTGCAAGTGAGCCGGTACCCATTTCAATGAGTGCAATGCAGCGTGCCAATACTATTCAAATCCACTCATATGTGAAATAACACAGAGACATGGGACCGTTCCTAAATCTCAAAAAATCGAACAGCCTCAAAAGGAGTCTCATCCAGATTTTAATTGAATTTTCAATCGCACTGCATCTCATTGATGCTGCTGATGTGAACTACTATAGTATAGTATGGTTAGACAAGAAGACTAGTAGTAGTGAGCATGTGAATGCTGTGCTAGCAGTTAAGTAGCATGTCTATGTGTCCTATGGCTAAATGTACAAGTAGGAGACATATATATATATGTATGTATATGTATTAGCGTGTGTATAGGAACGCATAATATTCTCTATTGTATGTAGTGGATAGCATTCAGTCAAGCATTCATCCAGTCCCCAACAAACTTCACTTAGTTCTTCGTTCTTCATCTTCTTCAATCTAATTACCCCGAGGGTTCTCAGACGCAACTTCCTCTCTGAATTTTCCACATTCAGAAATATGAAGTCCAGTAGTACACAGTGGTACACACACTGCAGCTTTAGCAGTAACATTTCACTTGAACCTGAATCCCAGAATTGAGTTTCTACTTCTATTCTACTTGTAATGTACTCGCCGTCATAGTCCGTGGACAAGGTTCACTTATTTATTAATGCACATGTTTGTAGTCCTTGGCTGGTTAGACTAAAGACAGGCAACAAAGCAGGTTGGATTTATGCTTGGTTCGTTGTGGTGGAGAAGCATAAAATATTAGTAACTAATATGAAGTTTGCTATAAATGTAAACCTCGAGAGGACTACTCTATAATTTCTATAGACGTGTCTACTTCAGTTTAGCTTTCTCTCAACGGTCTATGAAATTTTTAGGACTAAAACTAAGCCCACAAGGAGTACTACTACTACTACTGCTCTGCTAGATGAATTGAGTTCAATTCAGTTTCAACATATAATATACGTTGTTTAGTTCAGTTTATAGTGATAGACGCTTTGGTTTTCTCACTTGACACTGCAAAAAGGAAGCGAAGTTGACTGAAGAGACGAGAAAAGGAGGATGTGACATGTCCAAGTAGTTGCTGACACGAGGCAGGGTGAAAAGTCTCCAAGCGCGAGTTTGTTTTCATTTTGTTCGATCATGTAAAAGCTCCCATCCAACAAATCTAGAGGGAAATAATGTTTTTGGAGTTGCGAATGACAGGCCCGTCAACGCTTGTTCGCTAGCAACTTCTACGTCTTTTGACTTCCATCCAACCACAAAGTAATTTGTACCCACGTTTTCCAAAGACCTTCTGATTATTTCATGTCGCTCACAGACTTTCCTTCTACGATACCTTTCATCAAATTAATGAAAATGACACTAACCTAACAAACAAGTTGACTAATGACAAACACTCTACCGCTCCACGCTCATCTCATCCACAAGACCAGACCAACTAAATCCAAACCAACCAACTCAGACTCAACTCAACTCAACTCAACTCAACTACTCAACAGCAGGAGCAGGAGCTCACATGAAACTCCGGACTCACCAACGAACCACCGTCTACCGGAAGATCTCCACCTATAACTAGTTAGCTCCATTTTGCGGCTGGAATTTATTTACCCAAGCAGAAGTTAAGTCAGCTCATCTCAGTTCAACTCAATTCCATATATACACTTCCACAATACTCTATCTAAAAACTGAATACACACACTACACACAGTCCCAAATTCACTGCACTAACTCATACATATAGATTTTAAGGAATTTCTTTTCCTGCTCATTGAGACACTTCCAATAATACATTCTTCTCATTCGGTTTTGTTCTTACTGATGAAGCAGTGGAATATATTGAAATTGTACAAACAATTTGTATAAATGAAATACCTAGTAAAAGTAGTAGCAGCAGGATTTGGAAGAGTTTCGAGCAGTAGGAAACAAATCGTGAATATTTCCCTTGTGCATGGCAAAAGGCTAAGCTCCATTAGAGAGCCGAGTGGAACTCAACTGACAACTCCTCACTTGTGATAAAAGCCTGGGCAGATTTGGGACGGGAAGAATCAACTAGATATCCCCTATATAGCTGAATGTGATTATGTCGATATTATTTGTGTTCATTGGCGTGTAAGAATGCTTTAATGCCTGCAGAGGGATATCCATTCTGTAGACGTGATGTAGATCCCCACCGCAATACACAGAGGCACACACTGTGCATTTTCCCAGAGTCTTGTGGATTCATACATAACAGGGAGGCAGGCACGCATTTAGTTTATTTAGATATACATACACACACATATATATATTTATATACCTATATATTGTACGTATATATAATTCATGAAGAGGACGAGACGACAACGACGATGGTTCATAGTCATAGTCATAACCCTACTACCCCTTTGCAACGAACCTTGTCGTCAGTCTAAAAAAGAAAAAAAAAACTTAATGATACTGCCCGAGCCTCTGATCCCAATCGAAATGGTGCTGAGTAATCGAGAGTAATGTTCGTCGTTCATCCTCGTCCGTCTTTACTCCTTCTCTCCTCTGAATACTACGTGATCTGCGAATTATATCGGCCAACGGGTTACACACAATCGTCCACTCGATTGTCGCTTCTCTCATTTCTATTTCTCTATTCTATATATCATGTGTTTGATGAATACACAATGTACAGAATAGTACATCTACATCATCATCATCACCACCATCACCATCATCATCATCATGTTCTCCCAAAAATATTTCTATTCTCAAGAAATTTTCATGCTGCAGTGAACCTTCTTTTGAATTTATCATGAGGACCATATTTGTTCTGGCTCCCAGATTTTTACATGCACACTCATCAGTCATCAACATTAATGGTGAGTATCTAGGACTGAATATTTTATGTTCTCACCTAATTGGAAACAAGTTCTTTTCATATATCATTTCTTAAGTATTTCAAAGAAATTTACCTGCTGCCATAGTGCACCTCCTCAAATCAAAGAACAAACTTCCGCTGTTCATATTCTAATAAATACAGACAGACTTCTTTACAATGAAGTACGTAACTTACAGAAGCGTAATAAATTAAACCGATATGACGGACGGATACACGTAGTAGCTTATAAATCATAGCGTGTACACTCCACACAGACAGACAGGTACCTAATGCAATACTTAGTAGCATATTGTACTGCACTGAAGGAAGATATGTGGTGTACAGACACAGACTGACTGCACTACACACTAATACAGGGTACAGAGTTTCTTACAAGTCGTATTATAGGTACAGAGATACACATAGGAGAGTAATATAAGTATATTAGGTATGTCAGTAGATATTAGATAGACTTGACTGTTCATTATGGAAAGCCTATAGGCCATGACTAGCTTTTATTCCTTCTGCCATAGTGACTAAAGTCTACATCCTTCGTTCCACTCTCGATCCAACTTGGATCAAATAAGAGAAGTGAAGAGTATGAAAACTTTTATCCGGCGACTCTCTTCTTGGTACTTTTTGTGCAGTTGAGACTTGTGTGACAGACAAGTTCTCTGTCCGATCCTCTGCTCGCTGCTCGGATTCCATCAGTTCGGCCCGAGAGGTTAGATTAGAGACAAGAAGGAATGAAGGAAAGCCATACAACTCCAAGTCTGAT